>OX460434.1:62536634-62716634 GCA_949786385.1 Onychomys leucogaster | reverse complement strand
CCCAGCTGTTTGAATGCAGACCACACCAATTCTTTGATGTTGTTGTCTGAGACAAGGTCTCACTCTGTAGTTCTCTGGGTGGTCTGGAACTCACAGCCATCCCCCTGCCTCGGTCTCCCATATGATGACAGGCCTCCATGCCTGGGTAGAGAATGGAATTTTTCCTGGTTTGATGATAGACTTCTCTGGTGATGTAGGAATAAAAAGCAAGTCCCAGGCTGGCAATATGGCCGCTTCCTGCCCAGCCTGAGGACCTGGGTTCCATCCCTGGGACCCCCAGGGATTAGGGCAAGAGCTGACTCCAGTAAGCTGTCCCTGATCTCAGCCGTGTGCTCTGGGGCTTCACCCCACAAGTGAACAGGTAAAACTAAAGTGTAATTTAAACACTGAATATTTCAAATAGTCAAGTCCCTTCCTCCTCCTCTTTTTCTCAATCGTGAGCATCCTGAAGGCCACAGGCCCTCAGCTCCCACCTCCCTGCAACAACCAAAGCCTTCACCCACACCTTCCCAGAGCATGGCCACACAGGTCCCGGCCTCCACGTGGGCAGGAGCAGGACCCAGTGCACACGCTGTATGAGGCTCTTCCGTACACTGCCTGGTCCTCCAGGCCACACAGTGTCCACCTGGACAGGCCCATCCTGCCCCCATTGGGCTCCTGGTGTCTCTGGGACAGACTTGGGATCTCCCTGGGCCCCAGCCTAGCTAGGATCCTCAAGGTAATTCTGAACCTTTTGGAGTCAGAAAATTCCAGGCATGTCCAGAAGCCAGGAACGTGCTCTGATCCACTAGCCAGCCCCAGATCCACAACAACAACCTGGCCCTAGTGCTAACCCGTGCCCCAGGCATGCGCCCCCCTCCCCACTGGCCAGGGTCACATGCCACATCTGAGATGTAGGTCTGTCCCAGATGCCAACGTATCCCTCAAACCCTGCGCCCCATGGCTGGACCCCGGGCTCAGTTAGTGGACACCCATCATCCGGCACTGGGAGGTGGAGGCAGGAGGATCAGGAGTTCAAGGTCATCCTCAGCTACACTGAGAGTTCCAGGACAGCCTGGGCTACAAGAAACAAACAAAACTGGGGAATGGCTCAGAGGCTGAAGGTTTGCTGTGGGAGAGCTGAGTTCATGTCCCTAGCACTGGTGTTAAGCTGCAAAAGGTCGGTGCTCACCCATCACCCCAGCATCAGGGGCCTGAGGCGGGCGAACCCTTGGATTCGGTGCTCACTCTGGCTGAATTGCTACGGTCCTGGTTCAGTGAGAGGTCCTGCTTCAGAAAACACAGACACGATCGACAGACACGATGTGTTGATACATCCTCCACCGAAGCTGTACCCAGTGTTCCGGTGCAGGGACCCAGTCAGCACCTGGCATCGGGGCCTCAGTTTCCCCATGTACTTGGGGGTTGCTCAGGCCTGACACAGGCCCCGAGGCTTGCATGGCCTGGGTATGGCTGTCCTCATCTCCTTCCTTGCTGGTAGCTCTGGTCACCATGTTGCCCTCATCTCTGAGTCTACCCAGGACCTGAGTCTCCAGATGGTCATGGTGGAGGACGCTGGGCACCCCCACAGCCTGGCCTAACACTGTTCTAGAACATCGGCAGTCCCAGAAGCTGACCTTGGGTGGCCTTGCTGGGACACGTTCCTGCTGGCCTGATGGTACTCAGAGCCCCAGTCTCCCAGCAGAAACCGTAGACACGGACTCTCTGGTGCCACAGATCAGATTAAAATACACTCTGACGGGAGGAAAACATGTTCAATTTATCTCCAGGCTTACTTGTCACAGCCTGAAGCATGGCAACTGCACTTGGGTCTGATCACTTGGGAGGCTGAGGCAGGGGGATTGCTATGAATTAGAAGCCAACCTGGGTTACATAGTGAGACTCCGTTGCAATAGTAATGATAATAATTATCATTATTTGATCCCATTAATAAATTACTTAATCCCAGCACCCTGGAGGCAGAGGCAGATGGATCTCTGTGAGTTTGATGCCAGCCTGGGCTACATGAGACACTGTCTCAAAACAAACAAAAAGTAACAAAACCCTAAGCAAACAAAAGAGAGAGCAACTGTGTTGCTCCCCAACTTTGTCACCTACCCAAACCCGGGCCAGAGAGCTCATTGTCCCCACAGCGGGAGGGGGGGGGAGGAAACTGAGGCATGCCTGGGTTTGCAGGGCGTCTGGTTCCTGGGGAGCTCTGTGCACCGCCCCGCCCACAGGCACCAGATGCTATGGAGAGCCGCCACCGTGACCTCCAGCTTGAGTTTCCAAACCATGAGGTTTTTCTTCTTTATTTTTTCATTTTTGGATCAGTGGATGGAAGCCAGGTCTCTGCCCCTGAGCACCACTGAGGCTGGAACACAGCTCCCCAAGCCACCTTGGCCTCTACAACCCCAGGACCTGCCTGGGGCCCTGTTGCCTCTGGAAGGGTCCCTACCCAGGTGTGTCCCTTTGGCAGGACTTGACTAAGTTGTGTGTGTTTATACTGCCTCTGAATATGTCCCTAAAATTATTTTATAATTTATTATATTTATTTATTTTGTCTAGGTGGTAGGGACTGTACATGCCTTGCTGCTCATGTGCAGGTCAGAGGTCATGGGGGTCCCAGGGATGGAACTCAGGTCCTCAGGTTGGCTGCTGAGCCATTTCACGGCCCCTTCTTGCCAGTTGATGGGAAGCACTCAGCATGCAAATGTCCTGGGGTTGCAGAGGCTGCAATGCCCCAGCCAGGCCATCTCCCCCAGGCACGTTCTCTGCAACACCTTGATCCAGCAAGGCTGAGGCAGGAGGATTGGGAGTTTCAGGCCACCCTCAGTCACACAGTGAAACACTGTCTCAAACAGGAGGAAAAAAGAAGGAAAAGAAAGTCTTGGGTTCATCTGAAATGGAGTCAGCCGCAAGCCTGCGTTTGGTGGGTAGACTCGACTCACTTCCACACGTCAGTGAGAAAGCCAAGGCCCAGGGAGGCTGAGAACTGCCCAGGGTAGCACAGCCAGATGGCAGACAAGGCTGGATCCCAGCAGAGCACCCCCAGCTCCATCACACGCCCTCTCCACCGGATCGGGCAGCTGGCAGCCAACCTGGCCGGGCGGGTCAGCAGCGGCTGGGTTTCACCATCAGCACAGATGTCCGCTGGCACTACCGGCCGCTCCGGCGTCACTCCTGTGACCCAGTCAGGCTCAGGCGCCCCGTCATTTGATACTTGGTAAACACTGTCCCCTGGGGGCAGCGGCAGGTTCAAGGTGGGATTGGGCTTCCGCCAGCCGCGATGATGGGAAGCGCTGAATTCTCAAGATCAACAGATTCCCACATTGGCCCAGAGCCCAGCCCTCCGCAGGCTGAGGCAGGAGATCCACCATGAGCTCCAGGCAAGCCCACTGTCTCAACAAATAAACGAAACAGCTAATTATGAGGTAGAAACCTGGCCCTGGCGCCCTCCTCTGTCCTGCTGGTCCCCCCGCCCCAGGATGGGGGAACCCGACAAGACACAAACACCCTGAGCCTGTGTGGGTCAGAGCCAGGCTGGACAGAGGTGGGGCTGGGAGAGGCAGGCAGGAAGCCGAGCCCAGTGTGGTAGAGAAAAGGGTATAGGGGGATTTTGAAGGTTTCGTGGAAGTGTGCCAGCAAGAATGAGGCTTCCTGGCCGGGCGGTGGTGGCGCACTCCTGTAATCCCAAAAGGGAGGCAGAGCCAGGCGGATCTCTGTGAGTTCGAGGCCAGCCTGGTCTACAGAGTGAGTTCCAGGACAGGCGCAAAGCTACACAGAGAAACCCTGTCTCAAAGAACAAAAAAAGAAAAGAAAAAGACGAAGGCCCTGGAAAGGGACGTGGCCAAACGGGATCTAGGGCCTGTGTCTAGGGCTGGGCGGGTCCCCGGGCCCCAGGAAGCGGCAGGGCCGCAGGATACAGACCTGGGCCGCCTTCTTTGCGGGCCCTGTGCCCTGACCCCACTCCCACCTCGGCTTTTTGTTTTGCCCACGCGGGGAACAGCCTGTTCTTGGGAGGGCTCTGGCGCTCCTCAGGCAGCCCTGTACCCGGCAGCACCCCCTGCCCCGACCACAGTGGCCGCCCGCTTGGTCGGGGAGGGCAGGAGTCCAGAGCTGACCCTGACCTTGCCCTGGGCCAGAGCTCACAGCTGAGGGAGCACCAGCTCCTGCGGCTCCGTCCCTGGGGCCCCCAGGACCGCAGCCTCGTGGCCTGCTGTCTGCCCTGGACTGCGCAGGCTGTTCCCTGTGGCTGGAACACCCTCCCCCGCGAACTCCTCGTCATCCATCCAAACCCCAACTCCAACGTCTTCTCCTCTTTCTCGGACCCCGCGGACAGAGCCCTCCCGTGGCCGGGACCCGTCCCTCCCGTCCCCATCCCCGAGACCCGCCCACCGTCTTGGCCTCTGCTGGGCCCGGGGACCTGGTCACGTGGAGCCCGGAAGTGGGGCGGGCTGGCGGGAGGGGCAGACCCCCCTCTTGGTACCCGGGCCGTCTCCCTGCAGGGGGATTGCTCTCTTCAGGCCCTGTGTCCCCCGCACTGGCCCCAGGCTGGCACCGCCCGCCCCAGGCTGGCACCGCCCGCCCCAGGCTGGCACCGCTTCCTCGGCTGTTCTGGGACTTTCCTCGACATCACAAACGAGGCGGAGGGGTCAGGGCCGGGACTCGGCGGGCAGAGCGCTGGCCTCGCACCCAGGAACACATAAACCGTGCAGCCTGTCAGGACAGGTGGAGGCAGGGGGTCAGGAGTCCAAGGCCAGCCTGGGCTACAGGAGACGTCTCAAAAGCAAACAAACATGAAAACAAACCCCGGGGCCTGGGGGCCGAGGAGCCAGAGCGGCTGCGGAGCAGGTGCAAAGGCCCTGGGGTTGGGGGCGCGCTTCCTCCTCGGGAAAATCACCGGAGCTGGGAGGGGACCCTGGAGGCTGCGCTGGCGGGAGGTGGGGACAGGGTGTCCTGTAACCAGAGCCCGGCAGGACAGCAGCCCCCTCCCCGGCACCCCAGGGCTTCCTGCTCTGGACAGAATGTGCCCGGGGAGACACAGCGAGACGGCGAGGGCGGCCGTGGGCAGATTCCTGAACGGCCGCCCGGCCGGGCCAGCTGCCAGCGTGCGGAACAAGTGTCTGCGCCCTGCGTGCCTGTCACCCCGGGCGGACAGAGAAGGGGGCCTGGGGTTTGACGCTGAGCCCTGGCCAGTCAATCAAGGGGTCCCGGGAGCAGGTGCGGGGAGGCGGCCCCGGATCCTGCGGGGTGAAGCCTCGAGGTGGGAGGCGGCTGTGGTCCCCGCTCTCACCCCTCCCCGAAAACCTTCTGTGAGGCTCAGGTGTCGCCCTGGAACTGCCCCGTCCTCTCCCGGGACAGACTGCGGCTCAGCGCAGCTGGAAGGGGCCCCGACCACGTGATGGGCTTGGGGTCTGGTGGGGACGGCCCCGCGGCTGTCCCTCTGGGGCGTCTGTGTGACCCCGGGGGTCTGGGATTCCCAGAGACCCTCTGCTCCCCGGTGATGGGCTTAAATAATAATTAATGGAATGGATGTTATTATCATTGCTACAGCCTCACTAGGTAGCCTCCTGCCTCGACTTCCTAAGTGCTCACGGGCTGTGCGGTGCAGACACCACACCCAAGGCAGGGAAGTCACACTCTGAAAACCTTAGAAAGGCAAACACAGAGGTCGGATGATAAAGGACACCGATCTCAGAGGCCCAGTCTGGTCCTCAGCACCCACCAGGGCTCACAACTGAAGCTGGGTTCCTGGCCCTGAGGCCTCCAGCCTCTGTGAGCCCCTGTGCAGTAAAACAACAGATGTATCTTTAAAAACAAGTAGCATGCGGAGCTGGTGGGCAGAGGCAGGAGGCGTGTGAGCAGGCCCAGGTAAGGCCCAGTCAGGGTCAGGGCTGCACTGGCCTTCGGGGCGGCGGACAAATAGACTCAGTCTCTCCCATTTTTATATGCTCATCTGTTATGTACAAAAGGTGGTGGATTCTTCAGACACGGGAACGGCAGATCCCCGGCAGGCTGTGACGCGGGGCTTGCCCAGCTCCCGTCTCCCTTTGGTCCCACCAGGCCACCGTGTCTGGATCCGGACCCTGAGCAAAGCTTGAGCCTCAGTGGCACATCACACACACAGTGCTGGACTCACCAGTCCTCAAAAGCCGGAGCCCCTGGACCCTCACTGACTTCCCTTACATGTCTGTCCCTGGGCCGTCTGTCCTGCTCACCTTGGTGTGGTCACCTTTAAGACCTGCACACCTGGGCTCCCCACCCTAAGATGGAGGCGGTGGGTGCTCTGAGCTCCGACCATCTCCTCTGTCTTGTCTGCTTGCCGAGCTTCCGTTCAAACGCCAAAGCCTCAGCTGAAATGCCCCCTGGGGAAGGGAAGCCTTCTGCCTCCCCTCTGGTATTTGCCCCTGGATTCGCCTCTCCCAGATTGCCGTTCTCTAGGGAAGGCTCGGGGGGACAGCCAGTCCACAGAAGTCACGTGCTGCTCCTCAGTGCTGTGCGAGGTCAGAAGACACTCCCTCACTGTTTTCTGCAAAACCAACTGCCAACTGCAGTGGCCGGAGAATCTTGAACCTGGTACCGAGGTGTCGATTCACACGTCAGCAGGTCATGCAGCGCGGCCTCACAGCCTCTGAGAGTGGGTTAGGATCCTCCTGACAGACAGGGTTCCCAGTGAGCCAAGCTGTCCACCCTGCCAGCCCCAACCCCACGCCAGCTCAGGAACAGCCGTCAGGGGTCACCAGGAGGGTGTGAGGCCCCAACACAAGCGTAGGAGTTCGTTTTCTATCTGAGGCTAGGCCTGCTATGTAGCCCAGGCTGGCCTGGATCTTGTGACCCTGCTGGCTTATCAGCTTTCTGACCCACCAAGTACCCCAGGGAAGCTAGAGAGGGTGCAGGAGCATACCTCAGAGTACAGTGGAGGCGGGCAGTAGCGGAACTCCTGGAGACAGGCAAAGTAGGGTCCTTCCAGGGTCACCCCCGGGTCGCACAGGCCGGGGAAGGGGTCCCGTGAGGCAGCTTGCGGCTGGCTCTCCCCCACCACCTCTGAGTACTCAGGGGGCGCTGGAGGGGAGAGACCGGACGGTGAGGCTCTGGGGCTGGCTTCTGGGGAACCCCTGGCGGTGACATGATTATAACTGGACCTTTCCCCTAGGGACAGTGCCACTGCTGCCCAGGCTGACCTCCAACTTGCAGCAATCCTCCTGCCTCAGCTGGGATCTGGGACCCACTTTGGTTTTGACTATTGCTTCCTTTTGTTTTTTGAGACCGGATCTCAGTGCAGAGGGCGCACAGTGACAACAGGTCCACGCACAAGTGTCTGGGTTACTGCCTGGCTTTAAAGGCCGGCCGCCGCGCCCCGCTGTGGCGTGGTGGCTTTAGAGGCTGGGTCTCCTAAGCCCTGCCAGGCTTCTGAATTATTAAGTAGTGGAAGTTGGCCTCGGTGTGCAGAGGTGCTGGGGTGCTGGCAGAGACCCCAGGACTGGAGGGACGGGGCCTTGGACGTGGCTCTGCCCACCCCCGTCCTTGGCGCTGGCAGAGCTCACCCTCTGGCCGCTCCATCCGGGCGCACAGGCCCCAGTTTTGCAGGAAGCTGGCGGAGCGGCTGCCCACGCTGGCCGAGCGGCTGCCCAGGGGGTGCAGGGGGACAGTGCCGATCACCAGTGGCAGCTCCAGCAGCAGCTTCGAAGAGCCTGGGATGTCCACGCAGACCTGCGGGAGCAGCGGACGCGGACTGACCCACCTGCGCCCCCACCCTGGCCGGAACAATGGGGGGTAGGGCAGCTGGCTGGGTACCTTGAGCGAGTAGTCCACACTGAGCACGCGGCAGTGCAGGATGGACGGGCCCACCGGCGGGATACGCAGCTCACGGCCGGGCCACAGCGCGCGGTGACCAGGGCCCACGGGCTCCCCGTCCACACTGGCCACCACAGCCCGCTTCTGCTTGTGTGCGCCTCGGGCCATGAAGGTCTGCGTCTGCACGAGGGCGGCGCGGGGCTGCACAGCTCTGGTGGAGCCATTGCCAATCTCCGCGAAGATGGGGATGACCTCGCCTGCAGCACGGGGCAGCTTGCCTCAGTTTCCCCATCGCTAACTTCCCGCTCCAGCAGCGGCCGGCCCCACCTGTTACCTGGGGTGTAGCCCTTGCGGTCGATCTTGGCTGAGAGGGATACAAGGCCCCGGGTGCAGTACCAGGACCGGGCCACCTTCTCCCGGGCGCCAGCCTGCGGCTCCTGTAGGGACACCGAGGGTCACTTGGAGCTTCTATGTCAAGAAACAGAGAGTTGAATAAAAGAGCAAAGACAAGAAGAGGTGTGTGCGCACACCTCCCATCCCGCCGCGGACCTCTGCAGGCCGGCAGGGCTACACAGAGGCCTGGGCACGCTAAGAAGGAAAGGGAGAGAGAGGAACAACCAAACCTCAAAACCACTACCACAACACCCTGCAAGCCCCGTGCGCCCTATTTGCTAATGGGGCTCCTGAGGCCGAGGGAGGGCAAGACGCTCGCCCAGAGCCCGCAGCAGGGGCCTCGGGGTGTGCACGGCAGGGGCCTCGGGGTGTGCACGGCAGGGCCTCGGGGTGTGCACGGCAGGGGCCTCGGGGTGTGCACGGCAGGGGCCCTCGGGGTGTGCACGGCAGGGGCCCTCGGGGTGTGCACGGCAGGGGCCTCGGGGTGTGCACGGCAGGGGCCCTCGGGGTGTGCACGGCAGGGGCCCTCGTGGTGTGCACGGCAGGGGCCTCGGGGTGTGCACGGCAGGGCCCTGGGGTGTGCACGGCAGGGCCCTGGGGTGTGCACGGCAGGGGCCTCGGGGTGTGCACGGCAGGGGCCCTCGGGGTGTGCACGGCAGGGGCCCTCGTGGTGTGCACGGCAGGGGCCTCGGGGTGTGCACGGCAGGGGCCTCGGGGTGTGCACGGCAGGGCCTCGGGGTGTGCACGGCAGGGGCCCTGGGGTGTGCACGGCAGGGGCTTCGAGGTGTGCACCCGCTACGGCAGGGGCCTCGGGGTGTGCACGGCAGGGGCCTCGGGGTGTGCACGGCAGGGGCCTCGGGGTGTGCACGGCAGGGGCCCTGGGGTGTGCACGGCAGGGGTCTCCGGGTGCGCACGGCAGGGCCCTCGGGGTGTGCACCCGCTACGGCAGGATCCGCGCACCACTAACCCCCAGCTCCGGAGGCCATCGGAGGCCGGGTAGGACCGCACCCCGGCCCGCGGGGCAGCCACATACCAGCAGGGCGGGCGTGTTGATGTCCACCGGCTCGATGACGGTGAACACCTTCCGGGCGCGGCGCGCGGGGACCCAGGGCCGGTGCAGGGTGGCTTTGATGGAGTAGCGGACGCTGCCATGCTTGCCCTCGAAGGATGTCACCAGGGAGCTGGGGTGGCGAGAGTGGGGTTCAGGGTGGGGACGGAGGCACGCGGCGGGGCGTCCCGCGGAGGCGGGCCGGGGGGCGCAGAGCCGGCGGCGGGCGACCGCGGGGCTTACGCGGGCAGCTGGAAGCTGAAGGGAAACTCGTGGCGTCCGGCGGGCAGCGTGGCGATGTCCCCCGAGTCTAGGAGCAAGACACCGACTTAGCGGGCGCGCGGGGCGGCGCGGGGCGGCGCGGGGCGGCGCGGGGCGGCGCGGGGCGCCCGGGTCCTCCGGCCCGTACCTGGCGCGAGCAGCGTGGCGCGATGGTTCACGACTTCCACGCGCTCGCTGTAACTCTGAGTGTACGCCGTGCTGGAGCCCGCGCTGCGCGACTCCGTCCAGTGCGCGCGCGCGCGGCCCCGAGCGCGCAGCCTGAGCGCGCCCACGCGCGCCGCGCCCGCCAGCTCCAGCAGCACCCGGCCCGCCACGGCCTGGCCTCCGTGGAACACAGGCTCGGTGCCCGCGCGCGGCCCGTCCAGCTGTACCACGAAGGCCTTCACCTTGTCGAACAGCATCGCGCTGCCGGGCGCGAACCCCAAAGCAGGCCGACCCTGGGCTCGAACGCGCGACAGGGAACGCGGAGAGTCCCGGAGCGCAGCAGGTTCGAACTGCGCCCGCGAAGACGCCGGCCCGCAGGACCCGAAGACCGCGCAGGACCCGCAGCTGCGTCGCTCTTATATGGCGGGGCGGGGGCGGGGCCTGAGGGGAAGGCCGCGCCTACCGGAAGAGGCTCCGTCAAAAACACCAGTAGGGGCGGGTCCCGAGACAGAAAGCCTCGCCCCCTAGGACAGACTGGGCCAATAGCGCGGCGAAGGAATGGCCTGAGGCGAAAGCCGCGCCTCCCGGAACAGACTCCACCAATAGCGCGGCGAGGAGGCGGGGCCTGGAAAGCCTAGCTCTGGGGAACTAGGCCAAAAGGTCCTCCAGGGATTCCGCCAATAGCGTATGCGGGGGGCGTGGTCTGAGGAAAACCCGCCCCCCGGCCTTCAGCGTCGGGGGGCGTGGCCTTGAGGAAGCCTCGCCTACCGGAACAATGCTCACCAATAGCGCGGAGGGGCGTGGCCTCGCCGGGCGGGGTTCTTCGAAGCGCCTCCGTGGGCGGCGAGGCTCGGCCGCCGCGAGTCTCGCAGACACGGAGTCAGCGGGAAACTGAGGCCCAGAGCACGGCAGCTGTCACCGTGTTTTCGTCTTGTTTGTCGGACGGCCCGTGTCAGCCTCCGACGCGCCTGCCTCCCCGCTGGGCGCCCGACAGCTGGGGACCCCGTCCGCAGAGGCGGCGTGTGGAGCGCCTGCAGGCGGCTCGGGTCCCGGAGACGCGCTGACACTGGGTTTGGGCTCCATTGCGCCCACGAGCGAGCAGCAGGAGAGCTCTGCGGCTCGCACCACTCGGGCCCGAGTCCTGCAGCCGCGCGGCGCCCACGCCGGGTCCCCAGGATCCCCAGGCCGCCGCACCGGGACGGCCACACGCCGCCGTCTCCTGGGAAGTCTGGGTGGCGCCAGGGCTCCCCTTGGTTCCCACAGACCGACCTGCTCGGCCGGGATGAAAGCGCAGCCTCCGCTTCTGCCCGCCCACCTCCCGGTCGGGGACACCGAGGCCGGGTTCGGCGGGGTGCGCGAGGGGCCTGGAGCCCAGAGGGGCGCAGGCGCTGGAGCGGGAACTCCACGGGGAACCCCAGGCTGGCTCATCGCAGGCCGACCCCACGGTCTCCTCTGCAGTGGGAGACGTCCCCATCCTACCCACAAACACCACCAGACCCTCCCCAACCCCAGGGAAAGACCCAGAGCAGCGGACACTGAAGGTAAACCGAGGCAGGGTTCTGGGTGCGCGGAGACAAGCGGCTTCTTTGGGAATTGGGGCCCCACACCGCGTCCCGCCTTCCTGCCCCAGCTCGCTCTCACTGGGGGACTCCTGCTGCCCCGCCCCGCCCCCCTGCGGCGCCCCCACCTCGGGTCCCGCCCCGAACCTTTGTATGTGCAGAGTCTGAGCACGCCCAAATGTCTCCTCCACGCCCAAATGTCACCACCGAGGGGTCCAGGTCGCCTCCAGCCGTGTTTATTTTTGCTGCCCCCCCAGTCTCCTGTGCAGCTATGGAACGCACAGCACTCCACCCGCCTTTCCCGGCAAGTGTAGCGATTAAAGGCCTGCCACCAACCTGCCCTGTTTATTTCTCCAGGTCTGTTTGACCCCAGTCGCCGCCTACAGGGGACAGGATGAGACCATGTCCCCAGGCCCTCGTGGGCAATCTCAGGAGGGAGCACCCACCGCCGGGCTCTGGGGAGGGGCTGGCTAGGCCTGCCTCTCCCTGGGACGCACGCCCACTGCAGCAGGGGAGTGGAGCCCAGTTCCACCCAACAGCTCTTCCCCACAATCTTGTGGGGTCCAAGCCGGGCAGCCAGCCACAGGCCCACCATCTCCCAAGACCAGGTGGCTTATCAGGCTCCACAGTGGGTCCTGACTGGCCAGCCTTCCCTGTCAGGGATCCCAGTGTGCCCCAAGTGCCCAAAGCCTGGAAGGACCCTGGCCTCCCACTACCTCCAAGTCTGACCCTCCCACATGCCCTCACTTTGACTCAGGACCAGCGAGTGGAATCTATCTACCCTTTGCTGTGTGTCTGCAGGCAAGTGGCCTCACCTCTCTGATAAGATCCTGAAGAAAAGGCATTGTACCTAACAGGTACTCAATGAACGGGCAGTGGCCCACCATTCGGGAACCCTCAGGCTGGGGCATCCACCTCCTCTGGGGAGATGCTCTCGGTCCCCTCTGCCATGTGAACAGAAAGCAGGGTGGTAGCTCCTGATTTACTTAGAAATACTGCTCCTCCTTGCCCTCCGGGGGCTTGGGACAGCCCAGGGGGCCATCCAGATCCCACGGTCCAGGCTCAGGGGCGTGAATGCCAGCTCTCTCTGCGCAGCTGCTCCTAGGTTGCGACCCCAGAGGTCTGGTGGTCGGGAATGGCGAGGAGCCGGCCGTGACCACAGGGTGGCCAAGATTCAGCAGTCTGGTGGCCAGCAGCAGTCACCTGCAGTCCGACCCCACGGCGGGCAGACAGTGGCCTAAGGGGCTCTGGGTGGCCGGGGCCGGGTGGCCAGGCCAGGGCGGCGGCAGAGGGCATATGGCTTGGGCGACGAGGCCCGGCAGGGCCTGCAGAGAGGCGCCCAGGGCGTCCAGGCGGCTCTCCAGGGAGGCCAGGCGCGCCTCCAGCTCCTCCTGCTGGGCCTGCAGCTCCGACACCACTTCATAGGCGATGCTCTGCGCCTGCGGAGATGGAGACCGACCGAGTGACACAGGGAGGGACCAAGTGATGGCTGGGGACAGAGGGCTAAGGCCACCAGAGGCCACGGGGTCAGGGAGCGGGGCGGGGGCAGTTGCTGTGAAGGCCGCTGTGTGTGACCTCGGCCAGCAGGGGGCGCCGGAGGGCGCGGCCCCGCCGCAGGCGCCACACTGGCCGCCAGGGGGCGCGCCAGCACCGCCGCAGGGCACTGGAGACGCCCTGACAGATTCTGACCCGGCCGCTGGCCTTTGGCTGCCGCGTCCTTGCCCAGGCTGGACCTCACCTGTCCCCACTCTTAAAAACCAGGGTGTGACACTTGGAGACACGCATGGCTGCAGCCGACCTTCAGATGGGTCAGAGCCTTCGCTGTTCTTTTATTTATTTATTGAGACAGGGCATCACCTGGAGCCCTGGCTGTCCTGGAACGCGCTATATAGCCCAGACGGGCCTCGAACTTGCAAACTTCTGCCTTCCAAGTGCTGGACTTACAGGTTTACACCACCAGACCCAGCTTGACTTTTTATTTAGTTAGTTTTGGGTTTTTTGAGACAGGTTTCTCTGTGTAGCCCTGGCTGTCCTGGACCTCACTCTGTAGACCAGGCTGGGCTCGAACTCACAGAGCTCCGCCTGCCTCTGCTGGGACTGAAGGTGTGCCACCATGCGCGGTTTGACTTTTATTCTTATTTATTTATTTGTATGTCTATTTTGAGACATGGTATGTAGTCTCGCATACTATGCATGGTCCTTGAATGCAAAGCAATCATCCTACTGCACCTTCTGAGCACTAGAATAAACAATGTGAAAGGAGCCACTATGACCTTTGACTAACATCCTGAACTCTAGAAACTGAGGCAGGAGGACCAGGAGTTCTAAGCTGTCCTTGGCTACAAAGTGAATTCCAGGCCATATGGAGCTACATGACACCGTCTCAAAAACTACAGAAATAATTTAACAACTTCAGAAAGTATTACTGGATAGTACAGGGCTGTGAGGTGGAGCCCCGCCTAGAATCCCAGTGAGGGGCTGGGGGCGTGGTCAGGGTGGAGCCCCGCCTAGAATCCCCAGTGAGGGGCTGGGGGCGTGGTCAGGATGGAGCCCCGCCTAGAATCCCAGTGAGGGGCTGGGGGCGTGGTCAGGGTGGAGCCCCATCTAGAATCCCAGTGAGGGGCTGGGGGCGTGGTCAGGGTGGAGCCCCGCCTAGAATCCCAGTGAGGAGCTGGGGGCGTGGTCAGGGTGGAGCCCCGCCTAGAATCCCCCAGTGAGGGGCTGGGGGCGTGGTCAGGGTGGAGCCCTGTCTAGAATCCCAGTGAGGGGCTGGGGGCGTGGTCAGGGCGGAGCCCCGCCTAGAATCCCAGTGAGGGCTGGGGGCGTGGTCAGGGTGGAGCCCCGCCTAGAATCCCCAGTGAGGGCTGGGGGCGTGGTCAGGGTGGAGCCCCGCCTAGAATCCCCAGTGAGGGGCTGGGGGCGTGGTCAGGGTGCAGCCCCGCCTAGAATCCTGGGCTGTTCATATATATATTCAACATTGGTTCTCTATGTAGCCTAAGCTATTTCTGACCTCCTAGCCTTAAGGGGTCCCTGGTTTGTGGACCCAGGCCTGGAATACTAATCGTGCATTTAAACTGTAGAGCCAAGTTGAACAGAAGCAGTTGATGTGGCATTGTGGGTTCCCAGCCCCCTCTGGTGGGACACTCCACCCTCTGGGTCCCCCACCCCTCCTCTCCCGTCCTGCCCAATGCTCACCTTGGCCAGGTCGGCCAGCGTGTTGGCCTGATCATTCACCTTCCCTTGTTCAATCTTCACACTCCGCAGCCTGGGGAGACAGGGGTGAGGGGGGTCATGCTACAGCAGGCTACAGGGCTGAGCTGGGATGCACCTGCAAGTTCCATCTAGATCCGGCCCAAGGGCCTGGACATATTCTCCGCCCACTAGGGACACACCTGTGGTGTACCCTCCCCATGGGCTTCATGTGTCCCCAGTCTTCCAACCAGCCCAAGACTTACTTCTGAGCCCTGGCAGGAGCAGGCAGAGAAAAAGAGAAAGAGAAAGAAAATGGCACAATGCAATTTTAACTCCTTGTAGCAACAAGCTGCGTGTCGACACCACCAGCACCCGTCCCCAGGTGACTCCCAGCGCCTGGCGGGGTCCTGTGCCGCCAACCACGGGCAGGCATCTCATCAGCCCCTGGGCACCGTCTGTGCCATCACCCCGGCGGCTTCAGGCGCCCCGGTGAGCTGCCCGTCGTTCATCCCGCGGGCACCCTGAGAGGAACCGGGCTGGCACGGGCCTGGAGTGCTGTCCCGGGGCTGTGGTGCATTCACCCACTGCCACGAGCGACAGGAAACCCCCGGAGGGCGCGGCCCTGGCACCCGCGGGCATCATAGGCAGGAAGGAGGCAGAGGGACGGGGCGGACGCCAGGCCCGGAGCCCGGAGGACGGGGCCAAGGGCCCCAGGACCGAGGGGCCAGCCCACCTGGCGCTTCCACCGGCAGCGCGAACACTAGCTCGGGGCTGACCCAGCCCTGCTCACTCCCCGTCCCCGCCCTGCCCGCCCTGGGCCCTAGTCCAGCCTCGCAGGGGTGCGGCTACCTGGACAGACTACCTCCGCCGCCCTCCTCCCGCCCGCGGCCCCGCCCCTCCCGGCCCCGCCCCTCCCGGCCCCGCCCCTCCCGGCCCGCCCCCTTCCTCCGGGTCCGCTAAGGTTCCAGCATTCCCGGGGCCGAGCTCCGTCCCTCCCTCAGCCCCGCCCCCTCCCGCCCCTTCTTCGCCCCTTCCTCGCCCCGCCCTCCCGGCCCCGCCCCTCCTCCGCCCCGCCCCTTCATCCTCTGCCCCCGCCCCTCCTCGGCCCGCCCCTTCCTCGCCCCGCCCCCGGCCCCTCCCCTCCCTCCCTCGCCCCGCCCCTCCCGGCCCCGCCCCTCCCGGCCCGCCCCCTTCCTCCTCCGAGTCCGCTAAGGTTCTAGCTTTCCCGGGGGGCCGAGCCAGGGCACAGCCCTGCGTGGCTGAGGGCCAGGAGCGCAGGGAAAGGGGCTGCGAAGGTGCCGCACTTACTGATGGATGGCTTGGAGGAACTTACGCTGGTGTTTCCGAACCCGGCCGTGGTCTGGCTTCTTCACCAGCCTGCTGTGTTTGTAGATGAGCCACGTCTCCCTGAGAACGTTTGCAGCGGCGTTTTTGACCTGGGCACAGACGAGAACAGATCCTTAGGTTCATTACCAGATGGCCTCAAACTTCTGCAAACTTCTAGAAACCTCTGGAAACCCAAGAACCACCTGTCGGGGTTCTGCACTGTGGGCCAGAGGCGTGTTTGCATGCCCGCATCTAAGGTAGCCCGGTGTCCGACTGTCAAATACTGGAAATGGGAATTCAGCTGTCCTGCATATGCTAGCTTCTTTTACAGCAGTGGTTCTTTTTGTTTTGTTTGTTTTTCGAGACAGGGTTTCTCTGTGTAGTTTTGTGCCTGTCCTGGAACTCACTCTGTAGCTCAGGCTGGCCTCGAACTCAGAGATCCACCTGCCTCTGCCTCCCAAGTGCTGTGATTACAGGTGTGCGCCACCACCGCCCGGCACAGTTCTTAACCTGTGGGTTGTGGCCTAAGACCATCGGGAAACACAGATATTTACTTTATGATTCATATTTACTTCATGATTCAACAGCAAAATTACAGTTATGACGTAGAAACAAAAATAATCGTGTGGTGGGGGTCACCACAACATGAGGAACTGTATTAAAGGACTGCAGCATTAGGAAGGTTGAGAACCACTGTTCTACAGGGTCTCATGTAGCCCAGGCTAGCCCCAAACTCACTATGTATCTGAGGCTGGCCTTGATCGCCTGCCTCTGGCTCTTGAGTGCCGGATGACAGGCCTGGGCCACCATGCCTGGTTCATGTGGAGCTGGGTGGGACCCAGTGCTCTGTGCATGTAAAGCAAGCACTCTGCCAACTGGGCTCCAGCCCCTCACTCATTTTATACATGGGGAAACTGAGGCACGGACGCAAAGGGCAATGTGCAAATGCTGAAAAGTCCACGTCATGCACTAAGCAGCTTGGTCCGAAGCGGATAGCGCTTGTGTAGTGGGGTCTAGTAGAGTCACTGTATCTAGGGGAACATTAGCGTGCAACAGTTGTTTCCATTGTATCTAGTTGTTTCCACTGGACTAGGTAACAGGAGAATGTACTCCGTTTGTTGAAGGTATCTAGACATTGAAGAGATCATAGCAGAGAACAGTGATTGTTGTCGATGATTTATAAAGCCGGTTTTCTGAAGGGGTTTTTCCATCCCTTATACGACTTTGATCACAAGACTGTCCAGGCACACTTGCAGGTCTTATTATTGGGTACTGCAAACAGTACACAATCGGGACTCTTGTGGGGTGTGAGGACTTCCTTCCCAGAAGAGACAGAGTAGATCAAAGGCGCTTTGGTATGAGGAACTTGTTCACCAAACACAACCTTTGTGTGAATCAATAAATACGCTTCTGAACAGAGGCTCAACATTCAGGTCACAGAAACTGCTCCTCTCTAAAGCCAAAATTACATTCTGGACTGCCTCTCCTTTGAACAGGACAGTCAACAGGTGAGCAACACAAAACACCGACACATGTGGGCACGGGGACTGAGCCTGGCGCAGCTTTGGAACAGCTTCTGCGGTGACCCAGAGAGACAGGAGTGTGTGGCCCCCAAGCCGAGGTATGCAGGGAGGGCTTACCCGCTTGGTGAGCTGCGTGTCCATCATGAAGTTGTGTACGTGTTTCTCAGCCTTGGTGAGCTCCAACTTCCTGGCCACGACGGCCACCACGAGGGCAGTGCAGCCTGCTCCCTGTGGGGTGAGGACATATCAGTCCCAACGCCAGGCAACCCTCCTCCAAGAAGCCCTCCCTGGGTCCTGCCCCCCCGCCACAGGGAAACAGGGCACTGCCAGTACCCATGGGGTCCCCTCCACCCAGGGAGGGAGGAGGCAGCTGCCGAGCCCATGCATAGCGGGCAGAGTGCAGAGACCGCCCTGATGAGTCTGTTAGTCTTTGAAGGACCCAGAAACTTCTTTTTGGGAAAAGTCGTATTGACAAGGTCAAAGCAACTTGCTAGAAACTTCTGTGAGGAATACTGCAGAGTCAGGATAAAGGACAGAGGGAGGGAGCCACACGTGATGCAAAGGAGCACACAGCTGTGGGTTCTCCAAAGGCCAGGCAGGGCAGCCTCGGATTCGAGGAGAAAATGATGGATGCTGGATCTGAGAAAGGCCAGAGTGTGAGATCTCTGCCCCAAAGAGAAACAGGAGAGAGAGGGAGCAGCAAGGCAGGCGTGTGGAGCAGGAGGCGGAGGCAGGAGGATTGCTGGAGTCCAGGAGTTTGAGGACTACTTGGACCACAGTAATACTGTCAAAGTAAGGGCCTGGGGCGGGGCTCACGCTGCTGGTTAGAGCTTTCTGGAAGGAGCCATACTTTTTTGTTTGTTTGTTTTTAGAGATAGAACTCACAGAGATCCGCCTGCCTCTGCCTCCGAGTGCTGGGGCCAAAGGCGTGCGCCTCCACCACCTCACAGGAGTCGTGTTTTTTTTGTGTGTGTGGTTTTTCGAGACAGGGTTTGTCTCTGTAAGCTTTGGAGCCTGTCCTGGACTAGCTGTGTAGCCCAGGCTGGCCTTGAACTCACAGAGATCCGCCTGGCTCTGCCTCCCGAGTGCTGAGATTACAGGCGTGCGCCACCACCGTCATGCTTTTAAAGCTGCGTCCATTAAGGGACTGTGGTTAACCACAGAACTCTCTGGAAGGGCTGGCCCATTAGGGAATGTAGTTTTGTATTCCCTGCAGGCCTCTCTGGGTCTCCCGGCAGGCGGTGGGCCCATACTTACTTTTCCCCTTTCTCCTTCTGGGTGGAACTCGGCCATGAGTTAGCAAAGATGCCACGAAAAAGGGCGCACATGAGCCAGAGCCAGCTGAGCTCTACGTGGATTAGAACGTTTGTAGTTTAATTTTGTTGTGAGACAGCATCTCACAAGGTCCCCTATGACGTGCTCACCCTCTTGTCTAAGCTTCCCTGATGCTGGGATTACAGGCCGGTGCCACCATGCCCGGCTGATGATCCTGTTTTTGCAAGAATACATCACTGTGCTTCAACAAGAATGGTGGCCTGGGGGTCCAGACGGTTGGGTGGCCCAGAGCAGCACTCACCTTTAGTCCCAGCACTTGGGAGGCAGACACAGATAGATCTCTCGGAGTTTGAGGCCAGCCAGAGTTACATAGCGAGACCTCGTCTCAAACAAACAAAGACAAGAAAACCGTTGCTGAAAACGGTGAATCCGATGTCCCAAGTGGACCACGCCTACCAAAGATGAGAGCTTTTGCTTCCTGAGCTTCTAGAGTTGCTAGAGACAAACTTTTAGAGGTGCCACGCAGGCTCCCTGAGATCAGCTGGGGCCTCTAGGCATGGTGAGGTGGCCCCAGAACTCACTAAACAAAACCTTGCAACACACAGAGCAGGTAAGGGGTGAGGTCCCTGTCTGCGAGGCGTGCACAGGCAGGGCTGCACTCACCATGATGCCAGTGAGTAGACACACACCCTTCCCACAGTAGGTGTGCGGCACCATGTCTCCATAGCCGATGGACAGGAAGGTGATGGAGATGAGCCACATGGCTCCCAGGAAGTTGCTGGTCACTTCCTGCTTGTCATGGTACCTGGGGTTGGAGATAGACAAGGCTGGGTCATCCACGCTGCCCTGACCACAGGCATCCATCACATGCCCAGCATGGGGACAGTGTTTCCCTGGATGCTCACGGACTGGGGTGGGGGCTGAGCAATAAAGGCCCTGGTGCAGACTGGGATGGGGTCACCATGCTCTCCGCCTCCCCCGTGGTCCTTCCAGCCTCTCCCTTCCGACACTCACGTTGCAACCCACCATGTCTGCCCTCCCTAACCCCATGACAGTACCAAGGATGGCCCAAAGGCACAGCCACATAGGGAAGGCAAGCACACAGGTTAGACACTAGGAAGCACTTCCCATACCACAGCCAGCTAGGCCTGGGGTACAGGACTGGGGAGACAGAAAGCCAGCGGGTGGCTGTTGTGTGAGGAGAGAGGAGAAGGGTGCTGAGGACCTGCTGCTCCAGCCTGAGGCCTTGGGCCTGGGAGGGACACCGGACAGCAGAGCTCTGCAGGAAAGGCAGCCTGACATCTCACCCACTAAGCTCTGGAGACTGGGTACCCCGCCTGGGACCGGGATGGCTGGAAGTGGCTCTGGGGGCGGTGGTGAGGGATTTACCCACAATCCTAGGTCTCCCTGAGATCATTCTGTTTTGTTTTTGTTTTGGAGACAGGATTTCTCTGTAGCTTTGGAGTCTATCCTAGAACTCACTCTGTAGACCAGGCTGGCCTCAAACTCACAGAGATCCTCCTGCCTCCTGTGTGCTGGGATTAAAGGCGTGTGCCACCCTGCCTGGCCAGAGATCATTCTGTAGTTAGTTGTGTTTTTTATTTGTTTTGTTTTTTTTCTTTTTGAGACTGGGCATCATGTAGCCCAAGCTGGTCCCAAGCTTGCTATGTAGTCAAGGATCTTCCTGCTTCCATCTCCCTAGTGCTGGTGTGACAGGCCTTGTCTCCCTTCCAGACTGCAGCTGTGGGGATGCTCCATGTGACCCAGGTGTGGGGAGAGGACACGCAGGGACAGGGCTGTGGGGTCGCAGCAAGGCGAGGTGGAAAGCGGCAGAGGAATTCAAGAGGCTGTGTGCTCCCTCTCCTGGGCTCCCAGCTCAGAGGGGGTGTCCTGAGGAGAGCCCTGAGGTCCCACTCTGATCAGCAGGTCTGGGTGACAGGGACAGCAGTGGGCACTCAGACTCCCTGAGAAAACTCTGACCCCTTGAGGACAGGAAGGCAGAGTGAGCGTGGGTTGCTGAGCACGGGTCGGGTCTCGCACCAAGGCCTTTCCCGAGGAGGCATCAGGCGGATGGACGTCATAGCCACCGAGGTACTCCTGTGCCAATGAGGCTGCACCTGCCTCTGGTCAGGCAGGTAGGGGACCGCACACGTCCTGTGACCCCCGAAGACCTCAGTCTCCTCCCCTGTAATTTCCCTCCCTTGCAGCTAATCTTAAACTCTTGGCTGGTGGAGAGACAAGGGTGGCTGGGGTCATGGGGGGGTCGGGGAGGCTAGAGGAAGCTCACATGGGGTCCAGAAGGCCAGAGATGGGAGGGAACGTTAACATTAAACTTGAGCCTGTTCCCGGTGGCCCCAGCCCAGTCCTACCCCAGATGCCCACAAATAAGAGTGGGGTGTCAGTCCAGGGCAAGGGCGGGGGACAGCTCTGAGCCCGTGGCTCCTTCTGCTGGGCTGACTGCAGAGGCCAGCGTGGGATGCCTGGAGAGGGTGGGGGACAGAGTGATGGGTCTTCATGGGGAAACAGAGGCCATGGGCAGGGGCAGACGCAGTCCTCAGCGGGGATGTCCATCCTGCAGGGTCACAGGATGGATGTGGATGGGAAGGCTGTCTGGAGTGCGGGGGGGACTTGGGGTCTGGGCTCAGGGAGGTGGCCCGCGGTCAGTCACCTCTCACACACGCGCACTGTCCAGGCAGCGACAATCCAGGAGGAGATGCTGAAGACCAACAGGACGGTGCCGGGGCAGATGGTCATGAGCGTCTTGGTGACGAAGCGCGTGTTGAAGGTGACGCGGTTGAGGGCCCCGATGCTGCGGCTGGACGCGTCCGTGAAGATGCGACTGTGCAGAAGCATGACCCGAGCCAGCAGGTAGAGGCGCAGGAACATGGGGATGGACAGAAGCACGTCCAGGTCGGCTTCAGCAGCCGACGGTACCAGGGAGAATGCCAGCCGCGCTGTCCACGTGAAGCGGTAGTGGCCGGGCACCGGGTGGATGGCGCACACAGCCAGCTCCAGCGAGATCAGGGACACTCGCTCCCACGTCATGGCAATGCGCCAGTCGTCAGCACCATTGTCCACCAGGAACAGCTGCGGAGAGGGCGGCTGGGTGGGTCCCGAGCGTGGGGTGGGAGTGCTGGCCTAGGCCTCAGCCTCACCCAGCTCGGGAGATTTTCTGTTTGTGTATTTTTGGGAGAGGGTCTCATGTAGCCCAGGCTGGCTCTGAAGTCCTGACCTGCCAAATGCTGGGATGCCAGGTGCAGGACGCCCCGTCTGGCTCCTTTGTTTTGCCATCTGGAGTTAGGGTCTTATCTTGGGCTGGCCTTGGAGCATCAGCAATCCTCCTGCCTCAGCCTCCACAGTGCTAGGAGGACGGGGCATGTGGCCATGCAGAACACTTGGCTTCTCAGCTCCAGTCCTAACTGAAAGCCAACCGAAGGTGCTCACTGGCCAGCCTGAGGACCTGAGTTCAAGTCCCGGAACCCAAAGAGATGACGACCACATGTGCACACACAATGAAAGCATAAAGGAGAAAGGCCGGCTGAGTGGAGAGGCCTGCCTGGGCCCCGGGTCTGGTCTCTGGGGCCACAGGGAATGCCCTTAACAACTTCAGTTCCATCCTGCCCCGGCCCCGTCTGCTGGTGCAGCGGTCTGGGGGGAACTGCCCACACTCTGCTGGTGCTGCATGGACGGACCCTGGGGAGGGAAGGTGGAGCGGGCCGTGACCTCATGACTGTTAGCCTGACTCCCCCAGCCCTGCAGCCCACAGTCTGTTCATAGCGCTTTCCCTGTTCTGGAACCCTCTCAGCAACGCAGAGCTACACCTGTGGCTTCGGGTCTCCCTCGGCCTCCATCCCTCCACCCAGGGGCGGAAGCCTGCGTGCGGGTGGGAATGCAGGATGCTTCGCCGTCACCCAGCATCAACCGGGTGACCGGAGGGAGAACAGGCCTCAGCGGAGTGCACCCGAGACAGTGACAGGAAAATCAGTAGTTTCCAGCCGGGGCTATTTGAGACCCTGACTCAAAAACACAGAAAACAATGCCCTGGAAAACAGACAGGTGGGGAATTGGGGGGCTGAGGGTGGGGCGCTATCCCAGAGGCCCATCCTGTGCCCGGCCCTGCCTCCCTGCACCAACCTGGATCTCTCGGGCGTGGTAGAGGATGACAAGGCCGAGCAAGATGAGGGTGGACAGGCTGATCAGGCATTTCAGAGCAAATGAATACAAGGATTCCTGCACAGAGAGAGGACGCTGCGGCTGCAGGGCACCGCCACCCAGGCACCCCTTAAGTGAGGCCGCGCCTGTGGCTTCCGGCTCTTGAGTCTCGCTGTCCCCAGAGACCGGCCCAGTGTCACACCCCCTGCGGATCCTGGCAACTTCTGCTGCAGCCAACCAGCATCTCCCTCCTGCATCCCCCGTCCTTGCTCGTGGGGCCCAGGTAAGCCCCCCAACCCCAGGCTGAGCAGATGTGGGGGGACAGGGCCTACCTTGGTGTACACACCCCAGGACAGCTCTGTTTCTGTCACCATGACGACAATCCCAAACATGCCAAAGATGAGGGCGTAGTCACTGAGGCGTTTACGCTTCTCAAAGAGGAGCCTGCGGTGGCCCAGGCGGTGGCTGACCGTGGGGGGCTTCCCAGAACCCGGCCGGGTCTCCTCATCTTCCTCTTCCTCTTCTTCCTCCTGCTCCTGGACATGGCCCCTGGGGCCACCAGATGACAATCCAGCAGGCTGGCCCTTGGCCACCATCTGCAGGCCTGGGCCTTGGGCAGGCTGCGGGGGGCGGCCTGCCTCGGGGTCCACAGGCTCCCAGCCCAGGAATCCAGGCCCGCTGCCCAGAGGCCGCCCCACACTGCCATTGTGGCTGCGGCTACTCATGGCCACCTGCCTCCCCGGGCTGGACTTGTGGCCGGCCTGTGGGGGCCCGGCATGGCTCAGTAGCGGGGGCCCCCACACAGACCTGTGGAGACAGAAAACAGTGAAGGTCACCATGCCCATTCCAGAACATTCCAAGGCCCAGGAGAATCCAGAACACACTGGCATGTGGAAAGGGCTGAAGTCAGTGAGTGCCTTCTCCACCTTCTCCTGCTCCCCTAGCCTTGGACCCAGCATGCCCTCCATCACCCTGGTCCGTGACCACCCTTCCCCTCATGAACTGGCTGCAGGTGAGGTGGTGGCCCGTAAGTCCGAAAGGCCCGTTGCACACCACTCTCCATGCTGCACGGATGAAGAAGCAATATGGGGCTGTGACTCAGCTGCCGACACACGGCCGGGCACAGCCTGGAGCTGCCGTGGTCCTTCCCTGGAGACAGGAGGATGGCTCCGCTGTGGGCAGAGGGAATCCACCTGGGTGACCAGCCCGGGACTCACTCTGCATTCTGAGCCGCCGGTTAGGACTGTTGCCCCAGCCCAGGGCAAACTCCTGCTCATCAAGCTGAGGGAGGCCAGGCAGCCGCCAGGGCTGCACACCAGCCGTGTCAGAGCGAAGACCGGTAATGACCGACCACGTGGGGCGGGGCCGCAGGCGAACCGGCGGGCTGTGAGCTGGGGGGCGGGCTGTGAGCTGGGGACACCAGGCTGGTGACTAACCGGCACCTTCTTTCCTGGCCTGAAACGCCAGCTCTGCCCGCTCTTCCTCTCCCCCGTCCCTCTGTGGTCTCATTTAGTTACTTTAAAAACAGGCTCGAAAGCCCGGGATGGCCTCCGGCCACACACCAAGCGCTGGGATGGCAGGTATGAGCCGCTGTGCCCGTCCGGTGACCCACAGCCACCACCGAAGCAACCGGGAGGCTGAGGCAGGAGGCCCTGGACGTCAGGGGCAGCCTGTGCTGCACGAGACCGTCTGGAAGTGAAGCGCAGTGAGATCGGGTCTCACGGAGGGACGCACCTCCCGCTCTCCTTCCCAGGAGCCCGGTGAGACGGCCGGGGCCCCGGCAGGCAGAGGGCGGGGAGGACCGGCCCCCGGCAGGCTCACTGCCTCCTGGCCGACCCTCTCTGCTTGCCCTTTGCCCACCGGCCGCCGGGGAGCTTACCGGGCCCAGGCTGGCGGCCCCGGCCGCGGTTCGGAGTGGCCCGCGAGCGTGCGCTCCGGCCGCCGGGCGCGCCAGGTCCACTCCGCGCAGGACTTCGTGGACTCGGCGTCCCCCACCGGCAACCTTCCTCACCGGGGCCTCGCGCCCCCGACCCCGCGGCGACGCCACCCGCGGCTGCGTCCCGGCCGCGTCCCCGGGCTCGCCACTGCCGACCTCCGGCCCCTCTCGCCAGCGCCTGCGGGCCACGGCGGGACCCGCTCCGCGTGCCAGCGCGTCCCCGCCGCGGCCGGCCGGGTGCGGAGGCGCCGCCCCTGACGAGCGGCGCCCTGGATTGGCTGAGCGCGGCAGGCCCCGCCCCGTGACCCGCAGGCCCCGCCCCCGCTTAAAGCTCCCTCCTGGGCGCTGGGGCGGGGTCCGCACGCGGGCCGGCCGGAACCACGGCCTTTGAGTGAGGGCGGGCCTCGAACGCACCGTGCAGCCCGGGCTGCCCACAGCTTACCAGCTAGCCCAGGCGAGCTTTAGCTGGCCCTGTAGCCAAGGCTGACCCGGAGCCCTGCTCCCCTCTCCCCTGCCAGCCGGCCAGGTGGCACCCCGCCCGCTGGACAACCTTTCGGGGTTTCCCACCGGGTCCCACTCCGCAGCCAAGGCTGACCTCGAACTCACGCACTGCAACCCTCCCGCCCCGGCTTCCTCACTAGGGTGCTGAGGTGGCAGGTGTCTCCTGACACCCAAGGACCAAGGGATGGATGGCCCATTCTCCACGCTGCCCCAAACCCGAATCCGCCACTGTGAGCTGAGGGGCCGCGGCTGGGGAGGGGTGGGGGTGGAAGGGGGTGGGTGTGGGAGGGGGTGGGGTGGGGAGGGGATGGAGAGGGGGTGGGGATGGGGAGGGGGTGGGGAGGGGGTGTGGGTGTGGGGAGGGGATGGGGGTGTGGAGGGGGTGTGGGGAGGGGGTGTGGGGAGGGGGTGGGAAGGGGGTGGGATGTGGGGAGGGGGTGGGGGTGTGGGGGGGATGGGGGTGTGGGGAGGGGATGGGGTGTGGGGAGAAGTGGGGGTGGGGAGGGGTGGGGGTGTGGGGGAGGGGGTGGGGTGTGGGGAGGGGGTGTGGACGGGGTGGGGCGGACTGTGGCCAGGAGCCGGGCAGCGCTGGGCCCCGGCAGAGCCGCCCACAGCTCAGACCCAGGTCAGCACTTCCCGGGGGTCTCTGCCACAGGTGGCCCCGGGCGGCACTGGGCCGGGGGTGACAGGCCCGCAGCCCCACCCGTGGGCCACAGGCCCTTCGCTCTGGCTGGAACCCACTTGGACCACCCAGGAAAAGTCACCGCGGCTGACGATGACCTTGAACTTCTGATCCTCCTGGGTGCTGCGAGACAGGCATGCGCTCTCCAGGCACAAACACCAGGGAAGCCCTCTGCCACCGAGCTACAGCACTCTATCACTGAGTTACAGTCTATCACTGAGTTACAGCACTCTATCACCGAGTTACAGCACTCTATCACCGAGTTACAGCACTCTATCACTGAGTTACAGCACTCTATCACTGAGTTACAGCACTCTATCACTGAGTTACAGCACTCTATCACCGAGTTACAGCACTCTATCACCGAGTTACAGCACTCTATCACCGAGTTACAGCACTCTATCACCGAGTTACAGCACTCTATCACCGAGTTACAGCACTCTATCACTGAGCTACAGCACTCTATCACCGAGTTACAGCACTCTATCACTGAGTTACAGTCTATCACCGAGTTACAGCACTCTATCACTGAGTTACAGCACTCTATCACTGAGTTACAGCACTCTATCACTGAGCTACAGCACTCTATCACTGAGTTACAGTCTATCA
The DNA here is from genome assembly GCA_949786385.1 of Onychomys leucogaster. Lineage (NCBI taxonomy): Eukaryota > Metazoa > Chordata > Mammalia > Rodentia > Cricetidae > Onychomys > Onychomys leucogaster. The sequence goes on along the minus strand of OX460434.1, from coordinate 62,690,236 downwards.
CTGAGTTACAGCACTCTATCACTGAGTTACAGCACTCTATCACTGAGTTACAGCACTCTATCACTGAGTTACAGCACTCTATCACTGAGTTACAGTCTATCACTGAGTTACAGCACTCTATCACCGAGTTACAGCACTCTATCACCGAGTTACAGCACTCTATCACTGAGTTACAGTCTATCACTGAGTTACAGCACTCTATCACCGAGTTACAGCACTCTATCACTGAGTTACAGCACTCTATCACCGAGTTACAGCACTCTATCACCGAGTTACACTCTATCCACTGAGTTACAGCACTCTATCACTGAGTTACAGCACTCTATCACTGAGTTACAGCACTCTATCACTGAGTTACAGCACTCTATCACTGAGTTACAGCACTCTATCACTGAGTTACAGCACTCTATCACTGAGTTACAGCACTCTATCACCGAGTTACAGCACTCTATCACCGAGTTACAGTACTCTATCACCGAGTTACAGCACTCTATCACTGAGTTACACTCTATCACCGAGTTACAGCACTCTATCACCGAGTTACAGCACTCTATCACCGAGTTACAGCACTCTATCACCGAGTTACAGCACTCTATCACCGAGTTACAGCACTCTATCACCGAGTTACAGCACTCTATCACCGAGTTACAGCACTCTATCACCGAGTTACAGCACTCTATCACCGAGTTACAGCACTCTATCACTGAGTTACAGCACTCTATCACCGAGTTACAGCACTCTATCACCGAGTTACAGTCTATCACCGAGTTACAGCACTCTATCACTGAGTTACAGCACTCTATCACTGAGTTACAGCACTCTATCACTGAGTTACAGCACTCTATCCACTGAGTTACAGTCTATCACTGAGTTACAGCACTCTATCCACTGAGTTACAGTCTATCACTGAGTTACACTCTATCACCGAGTTACAGCACTCTATCACTGAGTTACAGCACTCTATCACTGAGTTACAGCACTCTATCACTGAGTTACAGCACTCTATCACTGAGTTACAGCACTCTATCCACTGAGTTACAGTCTATCACTGAGTTACAGCACTCTATCCACTGAGTTACAGTCTATCACTGAGTTACACTCTATCACCGAGTTACAGCACTCTATCACTGAGTTACAGTCTATCACCGAGTTACAGCACTCTATCACTGAGTTACAGCACTCTATCACTGAGCCACAAGCACCCAGCCAACGGCCTCACCTTGGGCCTCTTGGGGCACTGGCCTCTTCCTGCGCTCCAGGGACTGGGGTCCCGCCCGCCTGGCCTGGCTCACACCCCGTGCCCAGGGCCGTGGCCTCCCACGCCCCGTCCACCATCGAGTCCGCGGGCCCAGCCGCACCCCTTCCCCTGGCCGCCTTGCCTTCCGGCGCCTGCCGAGGTGCCAGCCCTGCCGTGAGCCCTGGGGCAGGCCTGGGCTCCGGGGCCTCCACTTCCCGCTAAGCCGCTACCCAAGCAGGCGCGGGGTCAGAGGTTGAAGGCCACAGCCGGGTCACGGCCGCCTCGGAGCAGAGTGTGCGAAGGCCCTGGGGCAGGAGGGAGAAGCACATCGCAGGGGAGAAGCACCTCACGGGGGAGAAGCACATCACAGGAGGGAGAAGCACATCACAGAGAAGCACATCACGGGGGAGAAGCACATCACAGGAGGGAGAAGCACATCACAGGGGAGAAGCACATCACAGGAGGGAGAAGCACATCGCTGGGGAGAAGCACATCGCAGGAGGGAGAAGCACATCATGGGGGAGAGAAGCACATCACAGAGAAGCACATCACGGGGGAGAAGCACATCGCGGGGGAGAAGCACATCACAGGAGGGAGAAGCACCTCACGGGGGAGAAGCACATCACAGGAGGGAGAAGCACATCATGGGGGAGAAGCACATCACGGGGGAGAAGCACATCGCGGGGGAGAAGCACATCACGGAGAGGGAGGCACACATCGGGGAGCTGGTGCAGGGCTGTCTGGGGCTGAGGTCTTGGGATTACCCACCCGCGGGCCTTTCCCCCGTGAACAGAGCCTGTACTGGGGACAACGGAGCCCCAGCAAGCCAGACCAGGAAGCCCCCCCCCAGCACTGCCATCAGGCACGGGGCTGTGGAGGCCCCCGCCCTCACCCGCCCTCACCCGGCCTCCCGTCGTCCCCACAGCAGGCGCCCAGCTCCGTGGACACCGGCCACTCAGAAGCCCAGCCACCAGTTTCGGCAGCGGCCTGTGCAAACCTGCATCTCTGCCCCAAACTCCAGTGAGACCTTACTCAGAAGCGGCTTTCCAGTCCTGCTGGGAGGACACAGCTAGTGTCCCCGTGTTTGCTGGGTTCCTACCGCAGTTACTGCTCCCAGGCCCCTAAACCACAGGAGCTTTGCCATTGTTTTTGTAGGGCTCTTAATTTTTAATTTTGCTTTTCCTTTGTTTTCTCTTCTGTTTGATTGGCTTTTTTGTTTGTTTTTGTTTTTTTGAAACAGGATCTCACCATGTAGCCCTGGCTGTCCTGGAACTCACTCTGTAGCCCAGGCTGGCCTGGAACTCACGGAGATCCGCCTGCCTCTGCCTCCCGAGTGCTGGGACTAAAGGCGTGTGCCACCATCACCCAGCCTTTGCTTTCATGTTTCAAGACAGGGTCTTATATAGTCCAGGCTGGCCTCAACTTCACTATGTAGCCAAGGATAGCCTTCAACCAGATCTTCCTGGTTCTACCTACCACGTGACTAGGTTTTGCAGCCTGGAAATGGAAGCCAGGGTTTAGTGTAGACCAGGCAAGAGCCCTACCAAGTGAGCAGCAGCCCCAGACCTTTTAAAATATCTAGCTAAGAGGGCTGATGCCCACAGGGCACCTCACTGGCAGCTGCACCTCCAATTCCAGGGGATCCAACACCCTCTCCTGGCCTCCGAGGGCAGCATTTTGCATGTGATGCACAGATATACATGCACGAAATGCTCATAAAAAGAAATAAACTCTTAAAATTTTGTTGTTGTTGATTTTCAAGACAGGGTTTCTCTGTGTGGCCCTGGCTGTCCTGGAACTCACTCTGTAGCCCAGGCTGGCCTCGAACTCACAGAGATCCTCCTGCCTCTGCCTCCTGAGCCTGGGATTAAAGGAGTGCGCCACCGAGGCTAAAGTGGTTTTTTTTGTTTTGTTTTGTTTATTTTTTTAATTAAGGACTAGCAAGATGGCTCAGCAAGGCCCCTGCTGCCCCCCAGGGCCCATGGTCCCCAGCACCCACATCAAGAGGCCACTCCCATAATGCCACCTGCACCACACAGATGCTCACAGACACATGCTTTAAAAGAATCAAAAATTAATTCTTCAAAACGTTTGAACTGAATTTAAGTGTGTGTGTGTGTGTGTGTGTGTGTGTGTTTATAGGGACAAGGTTCATGTCACCCTGGTCTCAAACTCACTAGAGTCAAGGCTAGCCTCAGACTTCTGAGCCTTCAGTATCCAACTGTCCAGTCGGGGACTTCACGCCAGCAGAAAGGGCCTGGCCTGCTGGCTTTATTTATTTATTATCTTGTTGTGGGTGTCTCTGTGTGTGTTTGTGTCTCTCTGCCTGTGTGTGGGGTGCCTCTGAGTAGGCCAGAGAGTGTAGATTTATTCCCTCGGGTCTCTGGCCGAGCCAGGAGCTGGGCTGGTAGCCAGTGAGCTCCCCTCCTGGTTACACCCTACTTTTCCCAAGTGTGCTGCAGATCCACCCTCGGGTCCTCCGCTGTCTCTCACCACTTAGCTGCCTCCGGCCTGCTTTTGTCTTCTGTTGCTGTTTTTTCCTTTTTTTTCCCTCCAGAGCTGAGGATCGAACCCAGGGCCTTGCACTTGCTAGGCAAGCACTCTACCACTGAGCTAAATCCCCAACCCCTGTTGCTGATTTTTTGAGACAAAGTATCAATCCGTAGCCCAGGCTGGTCTCCCACCCAAAGTCTTCCTGACTCTGCCTCCCAAGCGCTGGAATGTAAGGCCCCAACCATGGACCTGGCAGTTATCAACTTTCTCACCCCAACAGGTGACCAGGACTAGGAAATTCACCCTGGGGTTCCAGGGGCTCTTGAAGGCACTAACCTGAGGCCCGTGCTCTTCAGTCCGTGAAGTGGCCCTCAGCAGTGGAACATCTCCAACTGCGGCTTTCCTTTCTGCACCTGTGAGGATCAGACGTGGGTACCAGATGGGACAAGACCACAGCATTCCTTTTGTGTTTGGTTTTTCAAGGCAGGGTGTCTCTGTGTAGCCCTGGCTGTCCTGGAACTCACTCTGTAGCCCAGGCTGGCCTCAAACTCACAGAGATCCGCCTGGCTCTGCCTCCCCAGTGCTGGGGTTAGAGGTGTGCACCATCCAGCTAAAGATCTATTGATCCTAAACGTGGAGACCCCTAGCTTGAGCCCAGCGTTTGAGGCAGGAAGATCTCAGGTTCCAAAACAGCCCGAGGGGCCAAGTAAGATATTGTATTTAATAAGCCAAAGAAATAAACAAACAAAAAAATCAAAACAAAAACCCAAGTTGGACAAGGTGGTCCACGCTTTTAATCCCAGCACTCAGGGTGCAGAGAAAGGCCAACCTTTGAGTTCAAAGGCAGCCAGGGCTTTGTGGTGAGGCTTTCTCCCAAAATACGATGAAATGCTTCATTTGTCACTGATGCCTTGGGGGTCCTCAGAGCTCGCCCAGGCCCATGCCAGAGGCCTCACCCGGAGACTTGGGCCCTGCATACTGCCTGTTCCCAGCATCCCCTTCCCCTCCACCTTCGGTCCCCCTCCTTCGGTGCTGTGAACTTGAAAGTGACATTTCTCTCTTCCTAGGACGCGGGCAAGGGGCAGTGTCCACGAGGTAGGTGGCTCAGGTCTCAGTTCCTCGGAGCTGCGGGTGGCTGGAGAGGGCGGGGCTGCCAAGGTCACTCTGCCCGCCCCTCTAGACGCCTGCCCCCTGGGTTTTCTCTGCTAAGGTTTCTGGCAGCCTCCAAGCTCCTTGGTGGCCTTGTCTGGGGAGCCCTGGGGACCCTACCTTAACCTCTCTAATTGCTGGGAACCAGGTTGAGGGGCCTCACACTCCACGCTCAGGGATAAAGCAGGATGCGGAAAAACCCAGCTAGGACCCCCTCCGTGGGAGCCAGGCTCGTGACTGCTCTGCCCCCCCCCCCGGGTGACCTTGGGTGAGTACTAACCCTCTCTGGACCTCCCAGCTACCCACCGCAGGGGGCTGACCCCGAGAAACTGAGAGGGAAATCCTGTGGGTCGTGTCGGAGGCTCCCACCCGCCACAGCTGGGGGAATCCCCACCAAGCGTAGGAACCCTTGCCGGAGGAAGGGGCTGAGGGGTCCCGAGCACTGCCACGCTGGGTGACTGGCAGTCCCCAGCTCCCCAGCCTCACCCTGGGGCTCAAGCCCCTTTCCTCCGGGACTCAGGGTTTGCTCTGGGGCAGTCTCAGCTCCCGGTGGTCTGGGGGAAACGAAAGGACACCCCGTGGTCCCTGCAGGTCTCCGGAGCATCAGCCGACTTAGGGAAACCCGGTAAGGAGACACCCCCACCTCGTCACCCTGTCATCGCGCTCCCCCCCTTTCGGTCTGTAACTCACCAGCAGTCTCCGGCCTCAGCTGCTGGAGTCTCTGCGTCCCGGCCCGACCGGCGGCCAGACGAGGGCGTGAGAACCGAGGTGTGCGCGCCGCGCCGCCGCAGCGCGGACCCTGCCCCGGGCCGCTGGGCACGGGGGGTACCCCCGGCTCCCCGCGCGCTCCTCGCCGAGGTCGAAGACAGCGACCCAGTCCAAGGGCTGGTGCCACCTCGGCGGCCGCTGGCTTGAAGCGCTCAGTTTGCAGACGGGGAAACTGAGGCTACGCCAGGGACAGGGAATCCCTGCCCCTCAGCCCAGCCGGGCGCAGCAGCGTGGCCTCCCCCCGGGGACTGCGCTTCGCCGGGACCGAGTCCGGGGCAGGGGAGGGTCAGGGGGAGGGACCTGGAGACTCCCGCAGCTGGTGACGCGGCGCAGGCTGGAAGGTCCTAGTCAGGAGGGGAGGGGGTCTAAGTGACCGGAGAGGCAGGCAGAGAACTTCTCAGTCCCCGCGTCTGACTGGGAGGCGCCGCCCCCGCAGCCGGGGTCCCCCCTGCGCCCCTAACGGCGGAGGCCGAGGTAGCGGGACCGTGAAGGTCAAACCTCCCAGACAGAACAATGCGCCTCCTGGGGTCTGGAGTGCAAGGGCGCCCGCAAGCAGAGCCTGGGCTGGGAGAGGCAGGGACCCCTCTGGTGATCTTGACCAAGCCTCAGTTTCCCCAGCCCTCCTCTGGAGTGGCTCTCCACGGTGCGCTGTGGGCCGCTAGCTTTGCCTCGCTTTGTCTTCTCAGGGTCGTCCCCCGCCCCCTGTAGCCCCTCCTCTAAGCCACACCCTTGAGCACCCACCCACCTTCCGCCTCGGGCTGAGGCAGGGGTGTTTCCTCCCGGGAGCCCCCAGGCCTCCAAGAGCCTCCGTCATTTTTCCTTGTGGTTGTTATTTTGGCTTTTGCATGTTTTCCTCCCCTTTTCTTCCATTTGTTCTAAAAATAGCCGTTCCCCTGGCCGCCGGTGCCCGGCCCCGCAGCATGCCGAGAGCTGCACCGCGCTCCCGCGGTGCCGGGGATCCCTCGGGCGGGCGGGGCTGGGACGCGCCGGCGACACGCGCGGCCGTGAGCGCCCCTCCCACCGCGAGCCGGGAAGGCCGGGAGGAGGCCGGGCTCGGGGGCCGCGGGTGCGAGCCGATGCAGAAAGTCGGGAGGCGGCGGGGACAAAGGACCTGAGCGGAGTCCCCGACAATCCCTGCCTCGGGACACCCCTTGCTGGCCCGGTGACAGGTCTCATCCCGGCCGCACACCTCCCTCTCTCTCCCCGCAAGCGAGGAGACCAACCTGAGTTCTCCCAAGCCCGGTTGTCTTTCCCAGACCCCCGGGGCGACCCCTGGCTGACCCCTGCGCCCCTCGGAACCGGTCCAGCCTCGGGACCACAGCATCTGGGCCCTTTGCCAGCTCCGCCCTGGGGCAACTCCCGCCCCTCTTCCCAGCCTCAAGGTGACCGCCCCACCGGCGTCCTGCCCGGCCTCTCGCCAGGGTGCCACGTCCCCGAGGCTCTCCCTCCCTTACATCCATCCTCCCCCAGCAGAAAGGAGCCAAAGGCCACTTGGGGGGCGGGAGCTGCATCTGGGTGACCTAGCCTCAAGGAAGGGGCGCTGTGCGGAGACGCCTGGGAAGGGTCTTTGGACCCAGCCCGGAAGGTCCTTCGTGCCTTCCGCAGGGCGTCCCCGAAACTCCAGCTACACAGTGGGGCTGCCCCGCCGCGGGGCGCCGAGGACAAAGAGCGTTCCGGGGTCGCTGGGCCCGACCCTCCTTGCGGTTCACAGAGGAGGGAGGGAGGGAGGAAGAAGGAAGGAGGGAAGGAAGGAAGGAGGGAGGGAGGGAAGGAAGAAGGAAGGAAGGGAAGAAGGAAGGAGGGAAGGGAAGAAGGAAGGAGGGAGGGAAGGGAGGAAGGAGGGAGGGAGGGAGGGAAGGAAGGAAGGGAAGAAGGAAGGAGGGAGGGAAGGGAGGAAGGAAGGAGGGAGGGAAGGAGGGAAGGAAGGAAGGAGGGAAGGAAGGAGGGAGGGAAGGAGGCTTTGTGCTGAGGACAAAGGCGCAAGGCAGTCTTGTCCCTAGAGGTGGCCTCGCGGCGGCCCACGACAGGAGACTGACCCTCAGCGCTCGGCCACGCGCAGATGCGTCTGCGTGATGCGCTGGGAAGGGCGCAGCCAGGGTCGGGGTCCTGGAGGACACCGGGGCGCAGCCCCGGGGCCGAGAACCCCGTCGAGGGGCGCGGGGCTCGGTGCGGGCGCCGCGCCTTTGCACGTTCTAGTTCTGCCGGAGCTCCAGCCGGGGGATGGGGCGGGAGTGGGGCGGGCGTGGGGAGATGGCCGAGGACCAGGCGGCGCAGAGGGACGGGGCGGGGGAGAGGCTGGCGGTGGCGAGGTGAGGAGCCAGGCTGCGGCTCTGTGCCCGGCACTGTTTTTATCCAGACACGGCCTCCCGGAGCCCACGTTGGCCTCGAACTCTCCATTCTCCCGGGCCGACAGGTGCTCGGCAGCGCGGGGTCGGCGGGGCCTCCGTGCCCGCTCAGAGGGCATCCCTGCTGGGGCGCGCGCGCACCCGCCGGCTTCCCCGCCGCCCTAGCGCGGCAGCCCCCGCGGTTGCCATGGCGACCGCGCGGGCGGGAGCGTGGGGAAGACCCCGCTGGCAGCCCGCCCCCGCCGCCCCCGCGGGAAGCTCCACTCTGGTTCGAGCCGGTTTCCCCGGACCGCGTGGGCGCTGGGGTGGAGGATTCCCTAGTCCCCAGGGACTTGCAGCGGCTGGCGCATGCGCGCGGGGTATACCCCCCCCCCACGTACGCACACACACAGACACGCGCGCACACGCACACACACACGCACACACACACGCACACACGCACACACACACAGGGAAAGCCCAGGTGAGAGGAACCAACCCCGCCGCGCGTGCGCGGTGCGTGGTTGTTAGGGCGCGCTGGTCTCCTTGGCAACTTCTCGGAACTCCCCTTTCACAGCACCCCACCCCCACCCCACCCCCCAGCCGGGGATTCCCCGCTGCCAGCGCGCAGGCGCAGGCCGGGATCCCGGAGCCGCAGGTTTCTGCAGAACAAAGGCCGCCCGCCTTCCCGCTCCCGGCTGCCTCCCTTTTGTTTGACCGTCTCTGTGCGAGGCTCAGCCTGGCTTTGAACTCGCAGCACGCTCCCGCTCCGCTGGCCTGGCCCCCCGCCGCTCTGCCCCCGCCCCGCGCGTCCGCCTTGGCCACCGGGAGCCGGTGCCCGTGCGCCTCCTCAGGGCCGGCCCTCCCGGCCAGGGGGAGAGTCGGTTCAAGGTCCACCTTGGTTAATCTTGTGTCAAACCAGACAGTGTCCGTTTCCAGCGTTTATGCGGATGGTGTTTTGTCTGGACACACGTGTGTGCACCACGCTTGTATCCGGTGCCCTTGCAGAGCTCAGAAGAGGTCATCGGAGCCCCTGAGCTGCCACGTGGGTGCTGGAATCGAACCCGGGTGGAATCTTACCTACCGAGTCAGCTCGAACTTCCTGAATATTTTTTTGGAGGTCTTCGTAGCCCAGGTTGACCCTGAACTCCAGGAAATCCTTCTCCCCAGCCTCCCAAGAGCACAGCCAGAATAACCTCGCCTAAGATCTTGGCTGCGATCACCATTTTATGGGGAGCTACCAAGGCCCGTTTGTAGCTGAGGCCCCTGGAGCCCAGAGCATGGTGGGTGTTCGTGCCCCGGCAGCTTGCCACTGTGAGGAAGCGGTGTATGACTCGGGTGCAGGGCACACAGCTACATCGCTGCCACGCCCCCTGCACGCCACCTTCCTATTCCCTCCCATAACCCTCCCCAGGCCTCCCCAGGGCTTCTCCAAGATGCCAGGGACCCTGCAGTCCTGTTCCGGGTGCCCCCGGCGAACCGCCACCCCAAGGCCTTGCTTAGTCGTTGCCTCTCTCCACACCTATTGAGAATCCTGTAGCCCAAACTGGCCACTTCGTCACCATAGGGCCAAGACACCATGAACTGACTGCCTTGAGTGCCGGGGTGGGAGGTGCGCACCCGAGTGCCGGGGTGGGAGGTGTGTGTGCTGGGGTGGGAGGTGTGCACCCGAGTGCCGGGGTGGGAGGCGCACACCCGAGTGCCGGGGTGGGAGGTGTGTGTGCCAGGGTGGGAGGTGCGCACCCGAGTGCCGGGGTGGGAGGTGCGCACCCGAGTGCCGGGGTGGGAGGTGCGCACCCATGCCTAGTTTAGGATTTACTTTCCAGTCCCGGGCTGAGCCCAGGGTCTCACACGTGCTGTCAGCCATGTCCTGACCCATCTAGCCACACTGGTTTCCCACTGCTTACTACCCCAGGCCATTTTCCAGCCATGACCATTCACCAACACTCTCCTTTAGGGCAGGCCAGGCCCTTGCATCAGTGGGACCGCCCCTCTTGCTTGATGTCACACTCCTCCCAAAACCAACGCCCTTCACTGCAGTCCTGGCCCTTTGGAAGCTGGGGACACCTGCAGGGACCCGCATCTTTCTTAGTACAAGACACAGAAAGATCTTGAGGGTGACCCAGTGGCTGTGTCGGGAGAATCCAAGGGAAGAACAGGGGGTGGAGAGGGCGCAAGCGGCAGGCGGCAACTCTGCATGTGAGGTGTCACCACGGGAGGACCAGGTAAATCCCTCCACCCACCCCACCCATGTGCTATATCTGCTCATGATGGGCCATCCTGATGTCCTAGGACCACTGGGGCCAGGCGTCCAGCAGCAGTCAGTGCCACGTCTGTGAGCCTGGAGGTTCCAGTCTGCTGATTCGCCATCGCGCCCCCAACACACTTCCTATCCTGCCGATGGGGATGTGGCCAGGGTATAAGGCAGCTTTCCTTCCACATACCTGCATCAGCAGTTTTCACTGCCTACAGAGGCTGGTGGGTCTCCCCCAGACTCCCTCTCTGCTCTTCAGGGTTGACGCAGCTAGAGAGAGCAGTTCTGGGTTCAAATCCTAGTCTTCCCTCTCATGGCCAATGCCTCCACCTGTCAGCTCCCGCCAGCCCAGCACCCATGCTCCCTGACTGTCAGCTGGGAGAACCCTGCCTCAGCCGCTTCTGCAATCCCCTTGCCCGGCTGTGCAGAGTTCTGACGGTCATCGCACAGTCCCTCCCTTCCCCAGAGGACGCCACCACACTCGTGGACACGGGCCTCGGGCAGCCTCACGGCAGCCTTTATTGGGCGGGCGCTCAGCCGGCCATGCGCGCACAGGGGTGTTGCTCAGAGCGGGCCTCTGGATTGGGGCGGGTGACTGACGGCGCAGCCGGGAGTGCCCGGGCTCGGAACTCCCGGACCCCAGGCAGGCCTGGCAGGAGGGCGCCTGGACCCGATGAGCCGGACCTGGACAAGCTGGACTCGGGCCTGGTTCCGTCACTTAGGCGCATTGAAGGGCAGCGCGCGCTGGTTCATGGGGTTGTCGGGGGAGCGCGACCACTCCTTCTTCAGCAGCTGCTTCAGCTGCGACAGCCGCATGTTGGGGTTCTCCTGCTTCAGTCGTGGCAGCTGTGCCTCCTCGAATGCGGTGAAGGCCGCGCGCATGCGGCGCTCGGGGTGCCGGTCCGCGTCCTCTGCCACACTGTGGGGCCTGCGGTCAGCGCCCAGAGCCCGGCCGGGCCCCGCCCTCCCCCGGGCCCCGCCCACCGCAGCCCCGCCCCTCCCTCCCGGGCCCCGCCCACCTGAGCGCGGCTATGGCGTCCTCTACAGTGCGAGCTTCCACGCTGCCCTCGTCCAGCACGCGCCGGTTCAGGTTCTCCTCCAGCGGCAGCTCCAGGTGGCTCTTGGCCTTCTCCACTGTGGGGACAGGGACGGGGTGTGAGCATGCGGCGTGGCCCGAGTCCTTAGGGGTGCACCGCCCCCGGCCCCGCGCCCACCGGGCTCCGGGCGCTGCTCGCGGCGCAGCGCGTCCTCGATCTGCGCGCGGGTGACCTTGGCAGGCGCGGCGCGCGGGGCCTTGCCGCCCTTGAGCCGCGAGTCCTCCTCCTCCAGCAGCCGCTGCGTCTCCTTCCTGCGCTCCAGCTGCTCCAGGCGCCTCTTCTCCTTCTCCTCCTAGGGCGGCAGGCTACATCTGTCTGGAGGCCGCCGAGGCCCACGGTGGCGCCCAATGGGTGCTGACCCTGTGCGTCTCCACCCCACCCCGGGCACCGCGTGCAGATGTTTCACAGGGTACTCCGTGAGCCTCCGCCCCCAGCGCGGGGCAAGAAAGCCTGTCTGGGTTCGCAGCCAAAGGTATTTGAGGGTAGCTACCGGAGTCTGCCTCAGTTTCTCCCTGAGCTCCTCTGCCCTCGGCCAGGCCCTGCCGCAGTCTCCGCACAGCAGCAGCCTCTGGGATTCCCACAGGTTCTCAAGACCCCACGCCTGGTCTTGGGACCTCTTCTGCCCCGAGGGCAGAGGGCCTGGCCGGGCTGTGTGCGGTAGATCCTGCCCCCGAGGAAGGAACCGTTCCCGGCACGTTCCAAGAGCCCAGGACCAAGTAGTCATCAGTATCGAGTGAGAGACACAAAAACCTTGTGGGCCTGGAGTACCCGTCCACAAACGCTGCTACCGGCAAAGGAAGCTGGCCCCGGGCAGCTGCAGCAAGCAGGGCGAGGTCGGGAACGGGAAAGGCAGGCCCACCCTGGCTAGCCGCTGGGCCCACTCCCCGCCCACCTTGCGTTGCTCCTTCCGCATCACGTGTTTGTCCTCATCCTTCCAGTAGGCATCTTCCAGCTCCTTCTGTTTCTTGGCATCAGCTGCCGCCTTGGCTTCAGCCCTCCGTGCTCGGGCAGCTGCCGACTTGCTGTTCTCGCCCTGGAACTTCTTGGGCATCCCTTAGCAGGCTGCAGGGAGGACACCGGCAAGAGGGGTTGGATGGTGGCCAGCACCCCCATGACTTACAGACCATATACAAAAGCGATTTTTTAAAGACAAGGTCTCAGTATATGGCCTAGGTTGACTGGACAACACAATCCTCTCTCACCCTTGGCGGCCGCTAGGATGGCAAGGGGCACACACGCTCCCCAAGCAGCCTTTCCTTACATTAGAATACACAGCCTTTCCTTACATTAGAATACGTAACCCTCTGCCCACACAACCTAGGCAGGACTCTACTGCTGAGTCTCTCCTGAGCATTTTGAATTTGTTTGTTTGTTTTCGAGACAGGGTTTCTCTGTGTAGCTTTGGGCCTGTCCTGGAACTCGCTCTGTAGAACGGGCTGGCCTCGTGAAATATTTTTTTTAACTACAATTACATCGTTGTACAAAGACTACCTATGCCTCGTCCAGAAGACCCCATCTGTCTCAGCAATCACTTCTGTCCCTGCCCCAGCCACGATCCGCTTCCCTCTCTGACCACGTGGCCTCTCTGGCTGCTGTCACTCAGCATGGAGTGCCCAGTGACTCTATGGTAGTGTACACTGTACTGAGTGTATCTGATCACCGCCGGTGTCCATCCTGGGCTTTTACAAATCACACTGTAGTGGAGCCCTGCACAGCACCTCCCACTGCCATCTGGGAACCCTATCTTAAATAGCAAATTTGAGTTCCTCACTCAGAAATCTGTGCAGATGGGGGACACCCTACAGAACCTCACACTGGATCCCACCAGATGGAAAGACACACACCTAGGTGTCTTGGGGAGGCACTGTATGGTGACTGACTCAAGTCTAAGCCCCCAGAACCTTAATTGTGGGGATGGTTCAGTCATCCCCAATGTAGGGGGACAAGCTCAGGAGTCTGGCCTTCAGGTGTGCTGGGGTAAACCTGTGATCCAGACACTTGAGAGGCTGTGCATGAGGATCACCCATTTCAGGCCATCTTGGCTACACATTGAGTCCGTATCAAAAAGCAGCCACAGCCAGAATTCCCCCACTGCAGAACCCACCTGCCCAGGGCCTGCAGCAGCACACTGGGCCTGAGGCTTCCAGACTGCCTAGTGCTCTATTCTGGAACATTCTCTGTCTCCCCCACACCCCCAGCTCAGTGCTGCACAGTGAGAGTGCTCTGTGGCCCAGGACCACCAGGACACCCTCAAGCCCTCTCTGTGTGTGAAGCCGCTCTTTCTGGCCCTACTGGACACCCTGTGCATCCATCCATAGCTATGTATCCTGTCAGGAGAGGACTCCCGGCCAACAGCTCAGCGCATGCACAGGTCCTGTGGCAGGAATGAGCTGCATGTTTCCAGGGGTCCTCGGAGGCCCAGTGGTGAGTGAGAAGGAAAGAGAAGGGCGGCAGGGCTCAGGACACACCCCTACCTGGCTTACAAAGCCCTGTCCAGCTGCTGTGGATGAGGGCTGGGCTAGGCACTGTGGGCACAGCTGGGTGTGGTCACCATGTGGGCAGGGGTCCTGAGAGCTGGCTACATGGTCAAAACCATTCCATTCCTAACCGTAGTGAGGGCCCTGCCCTACTCGCCAGAGGAGGCTGGTTCATGCTGGGGCTGCAGGCCCGGACCTGGCTCCTAAGGACTGGCTTCAGATCAGCTTGGGTGCCCTCGTCGGCGCTATCCCTGTGGCCAAGACACTCCTGTGCGCCTCGGTTCCCTCATCAGGGACACTGTGGGACTCACACACACAAACACACCCCGCCATGGGGCAGGGACCAGAACCCCTGCCTGGGACCCCAAACAGATCCTGAGTCCCACGGGCCCCTCTCTGGGGCTCCCAGGAACACGCTCAGAAGCCAGGCCAGTCTCCCGGGCACCCAACTGCACTCCATGGAGTCTCTGGGTCTTCGCCCCGTGGCAGCCACACCTGCCTCCGTTTGTCTTCAGACACCAATCGCCTGCGCCTCAGGACCTTCACACCGGGCCTGGACGTGCAGCCTCCGGCCTCGGCAGTGCTGGGGTGACACTGCGCGGCTTGAGTTCCTTTTCTAACCCAGGAACGCCGGCTGAAACTGCAGGGCCAGGGTGGGCGTGGCGGCCCCGCAGAGGCTGCACCCCAGAACCCGCCCCAGCCGGCGTGCGCAGAGCGCCGGCCCGCAGCTCTGCTAAGATGTGCGCTCCGGACAGGGCGCTCTCCTGCCGGACAGGGCGCTCTCCTGCCGGACAGGGCGCTCTCCTGCGGGACAGGGCCCCGCTCTCCTGCCGGACAGGGCGCTCTCCTGCCGGACAGGGCGCTCTCCTGCCGGACAGGGCGCTCTCCTGCCGGACAGGGCCCCGCTCTCCTGCCGGACAGGGCCCCGCTCTCCTGCCGGACAGGGCGCTCTCCTGCCGGACAGGGCGCTCTCCTGCCGGACAGGGCCCCGCTCTCCTGCCGGACAGGGCCCCGCTCTCCTGCCGGACAGGGCGCTCTCCTGCCGGACAGGGCCCCGCTCTCCTGCCGGGCGGCCCGGGCCCCGGCCTCCTGCCCGGGGGACTGCGGTACGCTGTCCCTCAACACGCCGCCGGGGCGGCTGGGCGCGGAGAGGAGGCCGTGTGCAAAGGGCGCTCACCGGAACCAGCCAGGCCCGCACCACCACCTCGGGCCCAGGCCGGGCATCGCGGGCGCAGCCCGGTCTCCCACCGCCTGGCAAGGCTGAGGCAGGAGGACCACACCGAGTTCGAGGCGGCCTAGGCCACAGCTGCCCGCGTGCGTCTCCGCGCCGCCGCCGCCTCCAGGAAGCCCTCCGGGCTCGGGGGGCCGGGCCGCGCTCCCTGCGCCCCGCCGCGCCTGGCCGGGAGCGCCCGCCGCCGGGCACCCCGTCTCCGGTTCCGCCTCCCCGGGGGAGGACCCCCGGGCCGAGCCGCGCCCGCCCAGCGAGCCCCGCAGCCCGGCTCCGCCCGCGCTGCAGCCGCCCCTACCTCTTCCCCCGGCTCCGGCCCGGTCGCGTGTCGGTGACGTCACGGAGCCTGCGCACTCGCCCGCCGGTGGCGCGCCGCTCATGACGCTCCCGGTGCCGCCATCTTGGTAGAGGCAATACCGACCCGTTTTCCGCTAACCCAAAGTTCTCACCCAATGTTGCTAGGTTTTCTTCTCTTTTCTAAGGGAAATATGTCTCAAAACATCATTTTGTAGTCTCGTTTCAGATACTGGTGGACGAAGACGGAAGATAAAGCTACGCTATACAGCAATGACCTTACCAAGCTGGTCGCTGCCCGGAGAAAAGATGGCAGCGCCGGCGTCACATAGGCCCTGTGGGCGACGGCGCGGACTTGGTGGCCGGGCCGCCAGGGGGCGACCGTGGCCCATGCGCGGATGCGGCCCCGCCTTTCCTGGCACTTTGGCAGGCTGGGCTCCGGTGAGTGACAGCAGCATTGGCGCCTCCGGAGAAACGCGAACGTCTGTTATTAACGCGTCTAAGAGGCGGAGGTCACATGACGTCGCTCCGGCGCGGTGACAGACGTGCACTTGGTTTGCAGACAAACTCCAGCGCCGGCGCCGCCTCTGGTCCCGAGGAGAGCAGGCCGGCCCGCTGAGCCCCGCCCCTCGCCCCGCCCCGCCCCGCCCCTCACCCCGCGCCCCGCCCTCCGCCCCGCCCCTCACCCCGCGCCCCGCCCCTCACCCCGCCCCGCCCCGCGCCCCGCCCCTCACCCCGCGCCCCGCCCCGCGCCCCGCCCCTCACCCCGCGCCCCGCCCCGCGCCCCGCCCCTCACCCCGCCCCGCCCCGCGCCCCGCTGATGCTGGGCTTGAAACCCAGTGCTTCTGCATGCTAGGTAAGCACTGCAACCGAGCGCGGCTCTCTGCGCTCAGCCCAGCCGCCACCGCTGTCTGTCTTTCCTTGTTTTTTGTTTGTTTTTTGGTTTTTCGAGACAAGGTTTCTCTGTGTAGCGCAGGCTGTCCTGGAACTCACTCTGTAGCCCAGGCTGGCCTCGAACTCACGGAGATCCGCCTGGCTCTGCCTCCCGAGTGCTGGGATTACAGGCGTGCGCCACCGCCGCGGCGACCACTCTGTGTGAAGTTGGTTTTGCTGTGAAGGTCAGGCTGTCCCCACCCTGGCGTCTAAGCTGCCCACGTAGGAAGTGACAGATTGGGGGCTCCATACCCAGCTCAAGTCGTGCGTTTGCAGTCAAGCACAGGCTGACCAGGCAGCCCGCAGACTCAAGTTCCCGCTAACCACAGAGGCCCCTTGGCGTAGCATGGCTTTAAACACGCCATGCCAAGGGGCCCAGTTAACAGTGGGAACCATTACACATGGTTCCCCTAGGTCACAGCAGGGCTGCTGTGCGGGCCAAGCATGAGCACGGCCTAGATTGGGGGACCACAGCACCTCAAAAACTAACAGTAGGGAGACGAGGCGGGGGAGGAGGGGTCCTGATGTCCCTGCTTGAAGCCACCGCCCCATAGGGCACCTTGGGAAACGCCTTGAAGAACCTTCTGTATGCTCCTCCCAAAAGGTACATTTTTCACGCGCTTGCGAAATTCGTCTGCTCAGAATCGGGCCTTAATCTTCTGCACGTGAAGTGCTCTGAGGTCGGCTACCCTCGGCAAGCCCAGCCCTCCACAGCCAGAGGGGCGGGGTGCGCGTGGGGCCCCCGCCTAGGATCCCCCGAGGGCTGGGCCTGTTTCTAGCTTCATCCCAAGTAGGGGATGTCGAAGAAAAAGAGGAGAGAATGGAGTCAGTTCCGCTAAAATGAATCCAAACGCCCAAACGAGTGTCTGGTAAAGGCAGAGAGCCTGGGGTGACTGCCAGCTCACTGCACCGGAGGGACCCCTCCAGGACCCCCTCACAGGGCCCGGTGGGTCCGCCCCACATGCTCAGGTGTGGAAGAAGCGATTTCCCATATCTTTCTTTTTTGTTGGACTTCAGATAACACCTAACAGGATCAGTCTGGTTTGCTGCTGTTGGTTTAGAGGCGGGGTCTCTCACTGTAGCCCCGTCTGACTGGAAATTGTGGCTCCTTCGGCCTCAGCTTCTCCAGTGCTGAGATGACTGTGCCCCAAGCCTGGCCTTGATTTTATTTTTGTTGCTATAGTTTTCTTGTTTTTGATCTTTTGAGACAGTTTTTCTGTGTAGTCCTGGCTGTCCTGGAACTCACTCTGTGGACCAGGCTGGCCTCGAACTCACAGATCCACCTGGCTCTGCCTCTGCTGGGATTAAAGGCGTGCGCCACCACACCTGACTGTTATTGTTTTCTATTGTGTTTCTGAGTTATTTGTTTGTTCGGTGTGCGTGGAGCCCAGACGTTGGCGCTGGGCAACCTCCTTCCCCCCTGCCTCCTTCTTTTGAGGCAAGCTCTCACTGAACCTGGAGGTCACCAGCTGAGCTAGACTGGCTGGCTGGTCAGCAAGTCCCAGAGGGACTTCTTGTCTCTCTGTGTCCCTGTGCGGGATGACAGCGGCATGCTTGGTGTGTTTTGTTTTTAAACGTTGTGTGTGTGAACCTTTTTATCTGTGTGCCGCATGCATTCGGTGCCCACCGAGGTGAGAGGAGGGTGTCAGATCCCCTCAACTGGAGTCACAGACAGTCGTGAGCCACCATGTGGTGCTGGGAGCCGAACTCTGCTCCTCTGGAAGAGCAGCCGGTGCTCCAGCTGCTGGGCCGTCTCTCCAGCCCCTATGCTGGTTTATTTGACCAAAGTTGATGAAAAGTGTAAAATGAAACTTATATGGTGTCTAGTCTACAGGGACTTGGCATCTTCTTTTCTAGGGACCTGCCACTTCTGCCAAGTCCCAGAATGTTCCACCGCCGACTGTTGGCAGTCACCCTAGCCCTGGTCTGTTCTGGACCTTTCAAGTCTTGCTCTGGGGACTTCTGTGCCTGTGGCTGTCACCCAGGAGAGTGTATGTCAGGTACCTCTTGGAACCCAGGATGGGAATCCTTGAGGATTCCTGGCCCCCTGGCCTACCACAGCCTTGTGCTGGTCCCTCCTCAGTGACCCCAGATTCTCATCTGGCCCTGGGGCTCGTGCAGCTGCGGCCCTGCCAGGGCCCTCTCCCCTCAGCTGCCCTGGCCGTGACTCACCTGCAGGCATCTTGTCTCAAAACAAATGTTTGAGAAAGGACCAGACCCAGCAGCCGCCCTGGAGCCTGATGTGAGGTGGGCTGGGCGGGCATGAAGCCCAGCATGTCTCAAGGCCCCTGGGGACACAAAGCAGAGGCCAAGGGCCTGTTTGCTTTCTGGGGTTGACTCCTCTCCAGCTGCAATCTGCTGCACTGGATAACGTGGGCTGTGTGCTTGCCGATGTGGGGACAACCTGCAGACTCTTTGCCGGCATCACACACCCTGTGGGGCTCTCTCGACAAGCACAGCTCCAGTGGCAGAACCTGAGGAGCCCCCAAATCAACCCCACACAGTTCCTTCCTTTTTCTTTTCTTCCCCACCTCCCTCCCTCTCTCTCTCTCTTTCTTTCTCTCTTTCTTTCTTTTGTTTCAAGACAGACTTTCTCTGTGTAGCCCTGGCTGTCCTGGAACTCACTCTGTAGACCAGGCTGGCCTCGAACTCACAGAGATCCGCCTGTCTCTGCCTCCTGAGTGCTGGGATTAAAGGTGTGCACCACCTTGTCCAGTTCAATAAATGTTAATCTTGTTCATTTTGAAAGCTTTTTTCTTTTAAAACATATTTGTTTTGTTATTTTTAATTATGTGCACATGTGTACTTGGTGCCTGCAGAGGTCAGATGGCATCGGATCCCCTGGAGCTATGAGGCAGCTGGGAACCGAACCCAGGTCCTCTGCAAGAGCAGCCACGCTTAACCACTGAGCCATCTCCCCAGCTCTTAGAATTTGTCTTTTATTTTAGTTACAGAAGAAATGGTGGGGGTGAGGTTGTTCTTGAAGCTTGTTAAAAGTCCTGATGGTCCAGGCTCACCTACCCATTGTGGATGAATTCGAGAAAGCCATCCACCTCATCAAGGAGCAGACAGCATTTTGTGTCAT
Source organism: Onychomys leucogaster (assembly GCA_949786385.1). Taxonomy (NCBI): domain Eukaryota; kingdom Metazoa; phylum Chordata; class Mammalia; order Rodentia; family Cricetidae; genus Onychomys; species Onychomys leucogaster. The sequence goes on along the minus strand of OX460434.1, from coordinate 62,670,897 downwards.
CACTGGAGTTCAGGGTCAGGGGACGGGGGTTTTGAACTCAAGGCCAACACCTTGGCCACCCACTGTAATCAGATCAGCTCAGGTCATCCCTTCTACTCACACATGGTGAGCAAGCAAGCGCTCTGCTGGGTTCTTAGTAAAGCACAGAGCAGGGTCTGGCCAGGCTTTGTGTTCCCAGAGCAACTGATTTCAACTCCCGCTAAGTAACCATGGCCTCGGCAGATCTTGGTAAAAACAGTATGGAGAACCAGAGATTCTAGTGGATGATGTGTGTGGGGAGCCCCATGTCTAAGGGAGCCCCAATACTTCCTCCACTGTGAGGCCTGACTGTGGTCTTGAATCTTGAATTTGTCTAGGACTTGAGACAGTCTCAGGTAGCCCAGGCTGGCTTGATACTCTCCATGAAGCCATGGATGACACCTTCAGCTTCTGGTCCTCCTGCCTCTGCCTCCCACGTGCTGGGATGACAGGTGTGGACCACTCAGCTGCGTGGTGCTTGGGTTTCTACACCACAGGTGTCCTGGAGCCAGCAAGCCTGGAGCTGATGCTGCCAAGGAACTTAACTGCTTCCTGTCTGCTGTGGCCCTGTTCCCCCGGCTTCCTGACAGCGCCCCTGCTGCCCCAGAGCTAACAGGAAAGTCAGATGCCAGATCAGCAGGGGAGCCCTGGAGGGGAGGGCAGTCAACAGGGATGGGGACAGGAGAGGGGGGCTCTGTGCTCTGTCCCGGAGGGCAGCAGGCAGTTCTTGAAGGGGTCACCAGAGTCTGGTGAGTCAGCAGGTGGAGGAGCGTCAACCAAGCTTCTAGAATTCCTGCTCAAAGGAGCCCCACCACAGGAGAGAGCTGCCCAAAACAGCCAGGGGCCTGTGCGTGCAAAAAATGCTAAAAACAGCAGGAGGAGATTGAAGCCAGCTGTGAGGACGCTGGGCGGAGGCGTACAGGATTTTATCCCAGGGACCAGGGGGACCCTGGAGCTCCGAGGCCTGGGTCATTCAAACACAAGAAGTGGAAACATTCCCCAAGAGCAGCTCCCCGTGCTGGGGAGCTGATAACATCCACAGCCCTTCAGAGACTTAAAGCCTTTGTGCTAAATGAGGAACTGGGAAATGAGGCTGATGGGAGCCGGGGAGTGGAGCGGGCTGCCAGCCTGCGTCAGGCGGCTGAAGGACAGACGTGATGTACATACAGCCCAGGTGCGGCAGGGCTGCTACAGCCTGGCTGTCAGTTACTGCTGCTCGGGGATGTTTGCCATGGAGACAAGAAAAAGAATCCAGGCCAGGGTGAATCAGAAAAGAGGCCGTTGGGAGGGCTCAGAAGGTAAAGGAGCTTGCTGCCAAGCTTGAGAACCTGAGTTTGACCCTCCAGTCTCACATGGTGGAAGGAGGGAGCAGACTCCTGTAAGCTGTCCTCTGGCCCGCGTATGCCCGGCATTGGTGTGTGTCTGCACACACATAAAGGCAACAACCTGTTTTAAAACCATAAGGGAGTGATGACTGGGGCTCACACTTTTTTTTTCTTTCTTTTTTTTTTTTTCGAGACAGGGTTTCTCTGTGTAGTTTTGCGCCTGTCCTGGAACTCACTCTGTAGACCAGGCTGGCCTCGAACTCACAGAGATCCACCTGGCTCTGCCTCCCGAGTGCTGGGATTAATGGTGTGCGCCACCACCGCCTGGCTGGGGCTCGCACTTTCAACCCCAGCACTCTGAAGGCAGAGGCTGGCGGGTCTCTGTGAGTTCCTACCAGCCTGGGTTAGACTGAGACTTTGTCTCAGAAAACCAACAAGAAAGTAAATAGACATAAAATAAGGGAATGGTGGGGTCCTGGAGGAGAGGGTGTGTGGGGGCTTCCGGGCTTCTTGCTTGACAAAGCGAACCCTGAGGAGGTGGAGGCAGGAGGATCAGGCACTCAAGGTCATCCCGAGCTGTATAGCAAGTGAGAGACCAGCCTACATATGCCTTTATCCCAAAACAAACATCCACTGCCATAGGAGTCAGCCAGGTCATGGCCACCCAAGAAACGAGTTCCTCAGGAGAAACTGAGGGGTGTGGCTCCCAGGAGGTGGTGCCTGCTCAGGGCCCCCACACACCCTGTTTGCACAGAGCCCCCTCCCCCCACGTACACAGTCTTCTAGACCTTCTTGTGCTGGGGACAGGGCCTTTGGCATGGCGACAAACCTTCACCAGGTCACGACCCCAGCTGTCCATCTGTCTGCCTGTCTGCCTGTCGCTGAGACAGGAAAACACTCCATAGCCCACACGAGTCTGGGACCCACGGCATCTCTCCTGCTTCGGCTTTCTGAAGGCTGGGATCACAGGTGAACCATAGCTGGCTTGCTCCCATAGACTCTCTAACTTAGAGTGTGGATTTGTCTCTCTGTAGATACTTCTTACACTATTTGCCTAGGGAACCAGGACCCAAAATACGTTCTATGATAAATTTTTTCAAATATTTTCCATCTATGGGCTCATGGACTGCACAGATGTGGAGCCCAGATACTGATAGTCGATTGATTACGTCACATGAATACCCACAGCAATTTTTATTCATTGTAGACAAAAGCTGGAAACAATCTAGCTATCCATCTGCTGGGAATGAGTGACACGTTGTGGTATGTCCATACAATGGAATACTACTTGGCATTGAAAAAGAGTGAAATATTGATATACACAAAAGTATGGAGAGAGCACTAGACAGCAGCCAGACTTCCTTAAGACCCTGTGTCAAAAACAAAAACAAAAATATGGAGGTCTAAGTGGGCAGTTCAGTGGTAGAGCGCTTGCTCAGCATGTACCTGGAGGTGAAGGGTGGGAAGCGTGGGAGGTGGCATATATGGGGCCTCGTGGGAGCTGTGAGCAATTAGCAGAGGCTGGGGGCTGATCGCAAAAGCAGCATGTTCTCTGGTAGTTCTGCAAACCACAAGTCACACTCAAGGTGTCACCATGTCCGTGTGTCTCGTGGGGGCTCTGAGAATCCAACCCGGCCCTCCCCGGCCCTCCCGCCTCCTGGGGGCTGTGTCCTGGAGACACCCCACTCTCTGCCTCGGTTGGTTTCCCAGTGTCTGCGTCCCTCCCGCTATTTTAAAAACTCCTTCGCGGTGGTGGGGATGGGACCCTGGGCCTACTGCGTGCTGAGCAAGCCCTCCCCTGCTAGCAAGGCGCAGGCCAGGTAACCTATATTTGTTTGTTGGGGGCAGGGTCTGCAGTAGCCCAGGCTGGCCTCAGATACACTATGTAGCCCAGGATGCCCCTGAACTTTGAACCACCCAGTGTCGGGTGGACAGCCCTCAGTTTCTCTGCCTGTGAAATGGGCACGGCTCCGCCGGCCAGCCTGTCTGGAGCAGCTCCACAAGGTTCCAGGCGGTCCCCCGGGCGGTGGAGAACATCCCGGGGAGGGGGCCAGTGTCAGCCAAGCGTCCGTGCACGCTCCCGTCCAGCCAATCAGAGAGGAGGCTGCTGGTCCGCGGCCCGCCACTGGCTTCCTGGGCCCCGCCCTCAGAGGTTGGTCTCGAGATCGCGCCCCGGGGACAGCGGGTGGGCCTCCTCGCCGGGCAGGAGGCCAGGGGTCTTTTTGGTCACAGCAGGGGTGACTTCCGGGCCCTGGGAGAAAGCGGAGGACATCACACACCCGCCCCAGATGGGTCCCCAGGTCGGCTACGTGCAGAGGGGCCACCCCCCCCCCCCCCCCCCCCCCCCCCCCCCCCGCTCAGGCTGTGGAGACAGGGCCTCTGTATCCCAGTGGAGCCTCGAACTTGCAGTGATCCTCCTGCCTCAGTGCTGAGATCACCACCAGGCCCGCACCCAGGTTCATAACATTATTATTATTATTATTATTATTATTATTATTATTATTATTATTATTTTATATTATGGAAATGGGTTTTGGCTAGCATGTGTGTGCGTGCCCAGTGCCTGCGGAGGCCAGCAGGGGACCCCTGGAGCTACAGACATAGGTGCTGGGCAGGGACCAGGTCCTCCGCGGGCCACTGCCCCCTCTCACTGTCACTTGAGACAGGCTCTCTGGGCCCTGGAGGCCTCAGGCCTGCCGTAGCTCAGGGTGGCCTTGCACTTGGCATTCCTGTCTCTGGTGTCACCTGCTGGAAAGCCTCTTTCTCTGTGTCACTGGGCTCCCACTTTGGGGGCATGGGCGCTGCAGTCCCCGGGCTCGGCTCCAGCCCAGCTCCCCCCTCCGTTTCTTATGCAATTCTGAATTAAGTAATGTTATCTTAAGAATATTCTTCAGAAGTGTCTCTCGAGTGGAAACCAGTTTCCCCCGCCACAGGCAGGAAATAATTGTTTAAAAAAACAGATATGATAAAAATAGACAGTGCTCATCTGTGTCGGACCCTGGGAAAGGGAGATCTGTAACCGCGGAGAGGAATCTGCCCGGCCCTGAGGCTGCCCCGCCGGGTCCCCACGGCCTTGGTGCCCAGCCACCCGAGCTGGATCTGACCTTCACCAGGCTGTCCTCCAGGGTGGCGGCGTCCTCCTTCGGGGCCACGGACGCCGTCTGCCTAGCGAGGTCCCACCACAGCAGTCCGGGGCCCAGGGAGCTGCGCTTGGTGGGGCCTGAGGGGCAGAGCACGGGGACTCAGGGTGGGCGCCCGTCCAGCCCCGAGCCCACCCAGTGGCTGCCCACTCCTGAGGAGGCGGGTTGGCTTTAGCTCTAGGTTGTTTTTCTCTTTTTGAGACAGGGTCTGTCCTAGAACTCATGGCAATCCCCCTGCCTCTGCCTCCAGAGTGTCGGTATCACAGGTGGGCACCATCTCTCAGCAGCTGGGAGTGTCCATCGTTCAGTCCACAGACTGTTTCAACCCTAGTGTCTAGAAGTTCGGCAACCCTGAGGGCGTCAACTCGCTCTATCAGAGACGTGACCCAGGCTGGGGCTGTGGTCGGTTATCAATGGATTCGCAGCTCAGGGGTAGAGGGTTTACTGGGCACACACCGAGCCTTGGCTTCCGTCCCCGAACACGTAAGCCAGGCATGATAGTGCATGATCTCATGAGAATCCAAAGTTCAAGGCCTGTCTCGGCTACTTAATGAGTTTGAGGCTAGCCTGGGCTACATGAAACTCTGTCTCAAAAGGAAATATGTGAATAAAGAGAAGTATGGCATGGGTTGAGTGCACACATGCCATGCAAGCATTGAGGAAGCTGAGGCAGGAGGATTGTCACGAGTGCGAGAGTCAGTCTGAGCTACAGAATGAGGACCCCACTCCCCATCTCAAACCCAAGCAAACAAATCTGTGGGGCCCAGGAGCCTCCCCACACAGATTTGGTTTCAGGACCGCGGACAGCGCCCCACATCCCTGGGCCTTAGCTGGGACTCTCCTGGAGGAAATTGCCTCAGTTCCCACGTCTGCAAAACAGAACCGGCCTCGTGGGGCGCAGGGTGCCTCGGGATGACGCGAATGTGCCAGCTCACAGCCGGTGGGGCCCCTTCCAGCTCTTCTTTGGCAGTCGGGATGGAGGCAGGAGGGCTGACCTCCATGGAGGCCCCTGCACTCACCCGTCAGATAGCTGATGAGGGCGCCACACAGCATGGTGGTCAGCGTGCCCAGAGCCCCGTAGTAGAGATAAGAGATGGCATAGAAGGTGTCAGCCAGGGCAGGGCGGCCTTCGTCCACTCCAGAGCTGGTGGGAGAGGAGGTATGGAGATGCCATCTGTCCACAAGCCACACTTCGCCCACCCTGTCAGCTCAGCCCTCACTCAGACCTGCGCAGGAGCCAGGTCTCCCCACCCACCATGGCTCCCCAGTAATCTTGGAATTAAATAAAACCGATTGCTTAGGGAAAAAACCCTTCTGGTCAGCCTCCATAGACGCACCCTCTGAAGCAGAGGAGAACGCCACCGGGACCTCACCAAGCCTGGAAGGGTCAGATGGCCGTGGGGCATTTTCTCTTCTTACTTTTCTAGAAGGAACCCGGGTCCCTCCCATGCTAGGAAAGTGCTCAACCACTGAACTCAGCCCAGCCCAGGCCTCCTTTTGGGACAAGGTCTAGCTAAGTTGTCCAAGAAGGCCTTGGCGTCACAGCTTCTGGAGTGCTGGGAGAAGAAGCTTATGCACACTTGGCCTTGTGCACAAAGGTTTAACTGATGAGCAGTTACATACATGTGGTATATCTATTCAATGGAATATTACTCAACCACAAAAAGGAAAAAAAAATGGTCTACCCTTCCCTCACAGATAGTCATGGATGAACTTTCTAAACAAGTCAAGACACAAAAGCCCACATATTCTAAGATTTTGTTCATTCAAAAAGTCCTTAAGAGAGAAATCCACAGACTCAAAACATGGATCCTCCCAGAAGCTAGGAGAATTAAAAATTTTAATGTATTAATGTAGCCCAGATTGTCTTCAAACTAACTCAGTAGCAGGATGATCCATGATCTCACCTGCTGCCTGCACCTTAGACAGGCTTGTGCCACCACACCCAGCTAAACCTAAGTTTTTATGGCTAGTTGTGTAGGATGAATTACATCCCAATAAAAAAATATAATCATTGAAAAAGAAAGAAATAAAAAGTAGCCAGCCATGTTGGGCCACACCCATGATCCCAGCATGCAGCAGGTGGGGTCAGGGGGATCATGGGCTTGTTCTGAGAGTTCTGGGGGCCAGCCTGGGCTACATGAGACTCTGTCTCCAACTATTAAAATAAAATTAAATAAAGCCCAAAGCCAGATAATTCCTTTGCCTTCAGCCCCTCTGTCCTGTTAAACTCAGCTCACATCCCTGTAGCCTCCGGAATCTGAACGTGGCCCCAGGGCCTTTGCACAGACCCGGGCTGCTCACCTGGGGACCCTGCTGGAGGCGTTGGCAGCTCCGGGTGGGCCCATGAGGACCGAGGCATTGGTGCAGCCGGCGGCCGAGGTGGGCAGCACCCCCATGATGTGCTCTCCGGGTGGATACAGTGTGGCCCCCACGGCCACCCACAGGGATACAGCCAAGCCTGCAGCCAGCCCCGACAGGACGCCCTGGGGGCGGGGTCATCGTGAGGGGCGGCGCTTCCTGACCTTGACCCGAAGACCACGCCCACACCCTCCCCACTCACCGGCGTGTTGCAGGCTGGGAGCAGCATCCCCAGCGTGAAGGCGCCCAGCAGAGGCCCACTGATGACGCCCATCACTGTGAAGGAGCCCTGTGAGGCAGGTGGAGAAAGGCTGGGCTTGGCTACCACTCTCAGGACTCAGTTTCCCCAACCCTCTTTGTCCCCGAAGGCTGGTAGACAACGACAGTGACAGGGCTCAGGTGTGCCCTCGACCTCTATGTAGCTAAGGCTAGCCTTGAACTCCTCACCTTCCTGCATCAGCCTCTGGGATGAAGGGCGCTCAGGCGCCAAGCCCCACCCCCCAGTGTCCCCAGCAGCCCGGGCATGTCCCTGAGCCTCGGCTGGGCTCGCGCTGGGGGTGCAGGCAGGTGGGGTCGGGTCTCACCTGGAGGACACCGCCTCCCAGCAGCGAGGACAGAGCGGCCACCGTGAGGCAAGCTGAGCCGTAGATGAGGGCTGTGGGCAGGGGTGGCGGCGAGTCAGTGCGGAGAACCTCCCTGGCCCCACACCCTGGCCCCCAAACTCACAGAGCCCTTTAGAGATGAGGACAAGCTTCCGAGGTGCCAGGCTGGGCATCCGCGGCTTGATGAGGTCTTCCACAGTGACGGCTGCCATGGCGTTGATACTGGTAGATGCTGTGCTGCGGGAGGGGGCGGGACACAAGCGCACAGCCTCAGGGCACAGAGCGGCTGCCGGGTGCTGGCCATCAGACACTGTCCGGTGCAGGCCCTCTGCCTGGCCCCCTCCGCAATTAATGGGCAGGGCCAGAACTTTGCATCCTTGAGGAGATGGCCAGTCAGTATGGATCAGAGGCTGAGTCACAGCTGGGGCAGAGCAGGGCGCTCACCTGAGGGTGCCACTGTAGGCACAGGCCAGGAAGAGCCCGGGGACTCCGGGCAGGTCCTCAAAAATGTCCAGCACGAGTAGTGGCATGTACTGTGGGAGACAGAGGCTGTCACACACACGGGCGGTGGTTTCTGTTTGGTTCTGGTGTCCTGGGCAGGCCAGCCCTGGCTACGTAGCGCGTTAGGCCAGCCTGAGCTACCCGAGACCTCCCTCGACGGTCTGGCTGCTCTGTGTGCCGTCACTCACGCTCCCTCCCTCCCCTGCTCCCAGCTCCCCTCTGAGCGCAGGAAGGAAAGGGGCGGAATCTGCTGAGTGCGCTCACCTGGTCTGGCGCTGAGATGCGCCCCCCGAGGAGGGGGTCACAGTCTCTGTAGAAGACGAACATGACGACGCCACAGCACGCCGCGCTGAGCACGATCAGAAGGAGGCCCAGCTGGTTGACAAGCAGGGCCCTGGGCGGATGGGGGGTCTTAGGGTGTGTGGGGAGGCCCGCCCGCCCCAGAAGCCTCTGCCCGGCCCTCCCCTGACCACTCACAGCTTGGCCTTCCCCTCTGTGCCGCAAGCCACGTAGCGCTGAACCTGGGCCTGGTTTACCCCGTACATGGAGAGCCACACCAGCGTGCCGCCCACCATGAAAGTCCAGAAGGTGTAGCGGCTCCGGGGATCGGGGTCAAAGCTGAGCAGGGAATGAGGCAGGTTAGCGCTATGCGAAGATGCCCTCCTCAGGTCCCCCGCGGCTGTTCTAGATCCTAAGGGGACTTGGGCCGTGGGTTTTGAAGTGTGAGTAAGAGTGTTCTGTGTTGAGGTTTGCTCCCTTCTGCGACACCTGGGGAGGAGGGACCCAACAACTATCCTGCCATCATCACAGTCTGGGGAGGCCGAGGCATCAGGTGAGCTAGCCTGGGCTACGCAGTGAGGCCGTGTCTCTCACTCCATCAGGTTGATCCGGGAATGGTTCTGGGCGAGACTGAGCACGTTCCAGGGGCCCCCCATGAGCATGGCGCCGCGGGCCAGGATCACCCAGAAGCCGCTGAGCATCACCACCACCTGGAACACGTCTGTCCAGACCACGGCCTTCATACCGCCCTGTGCATGGGAGGGGAGAGGGCACCCGGGTCACGGCCTACCCAGAGCCGCTGGGGCAGCATCAGTCAGGGGGAGGCTGCGCACGCCGCCGCCCGGCCTCCTGCGCCCAGGGAAGCAGGCCGTCCCCGGCCCGGTGGCACAGCCAAGACGCGGACCCCGAGAAGAGCAGCCCGAGTGTCAGCCAGCTCCAGCTACACCAGCCCCTCTGGACAGACAGACCGCGGCTGCAGCTCCGGGCCCACGAGTCAGCCCTTGGGTAGGAGAGGCCGTGGGGGCCCAGTCAGGCGGGGGCTACCGGGGGCGGGGAGTTGGGATGGTGCTGCCCGTCTGGGCCGCCGCAAGGCCGCGCAGCGGCCACGGCCCACTCACTCACCACGGTGGTGTACAAGGTGCAGATTACCCCCGTGGACAGGAGCGACGCCCAGATGTCCAACCCGGTCACTGCAAAACACACCTCCTGTCAGGCCTCCAGCCAGAATTCTGCCTGCTCGCGCGAGGTCCAGCCTGGGCTCCCGGCCCCTCCCCCGCCCGCCAGTCAGACCTTGGTTCAGGATGAGCGCGGGCGCGTAGATCACGATGCCGGTGTACAGCATCTGCGGGTGGGAGGGCCGTGAGGCAGGGGGCGGGACCGGGGCGGGGCCAGGAGGAAGAGGGCGGGGCCAGGCAGGTGTGGGCGGGGCCAGGGTCAGGCCGAGTGGCCGGTGCGGGCGTGGCCAGGGTCAGGGTGGGTGGGCGAGTGGCCGCGGTGGGCGTGGCCAGGGTCAGGGCGGGCGGCCCGAGTGGCCGGTGTGGGCGTGACCAGAGTCAGGGTGGGCGGGCGAGTGGGCGGGGCCAGGCCGAGTGGCCGGTGCGGGCGTGGCCAGGGTCAGGGCGGGCCCAGGCAGGTGTGGGCGTGGCCAGGGTCAGGCCGAGTGGCCGGGTGGGCGTGGCCAGGCGGGCGGGAGAGTGGCCGGTGTGGGCGTGGCCAGGGTCAGGGTGGGCCGAGTGGCCGGGTGGGCGTGGCCAGGGTCAGCGGGCGAGTGGCCGGTGTGGGCGTGGCCAGGGTCAGGGTGGGCGGGCGAGTGGCCGGGGTGGGCGTGGCCAGGGTCAGGCCGAGTGGCCGGGTGGGCGTGGCCAGGGTCGGGTGGGCGGGCGAGTGGCCGGGGTGGGCGTGGCCAGGGTCAGCGGGCGAGTGGCCGCGGTGGGCGCGGCGCGGCGGGCGGCTGGCTCACCGTGGCCACCAGGTACTGCAGCGCCCCGCAGAGCCGCACTGCCGCGCTGAAGCGGAGCTCTAGGTACTGCGGAGGGAGCCAGGGCTGGAGGTCACGGCACCGCCCCTCGGCGCCCTCCTGGTCTCACCCCTCCCTGCGGAGTGCTTTCGAGCCAGGGTCTCCGCAAATCCCGCCTGAGCTGCGCGATACTGAGGTCCTAGCCTTCCGAGTGTCACCACCCTGGCTGGACGGCTGCAGGGGGCCACGAGGCTGGCTTGGCACTCGCGGCAATCCTCCTGCCTCGGCCTCCCGTGCTGAGACTACAGGGCGGCGCCATCCTGCCCCCTGCGCTAGCGGCTGGGAAGTTCTGCGGGGCCCTGGGCTCGCGGCCGCCGGCGTTTGGCCGTGCGCGGGCCGGGCGGGCGGGCACAGGTGTCAGCGGAGCGGCCGCCCGACGCTGCTTCCCGCTGCGGGACCCAGACCGGCTCTTCCTCCTTCCTGGCCCTGCCCAGCGCCCGCGGCATCCTCCCGGAACCTTCCCGCGGGACCGGGCCCTACCTGGTAGGTGCTGGTGAGGCCCAGGCGGTAGAACACCGGCAGGAAGAGCAGGGCGGTGAGCAGCGAGTTGAGCAGCTGGCCGGCGCACATCCACAGGAACTTGAGGCCGTAGCGCGCCGCCTCGGCGGGGACCCCGAGCACCTGCACGGCCGACATGAAGCTGGCGGCCAGCGACAGCCCCACGGGCACGGCCGCCAGCTGCCGGCCCCCGGTGAAGAAGTCGTCGGCGCTGCGCTGGCCGCCGCGGGCCAGGCCGACCCACAGCCCGATGCCCGTGGACACCAGCAGCATCGCCGCGAACACGCCGTAGTCCCAGGGCCCGAAGGTGGCGGGCGCCCCGGCCTCCGCGCCCTCCATGGGCACCGGTGACTGCGGGCGGCTGCGGAGGCGTCGGACCCGGTCGTGGCGGCGCGCCCCAGCCCTGCCGTCGGTCCCCTGTGCGCGCCGCGGATTTATTGGGCTCCGGGGTCAGCGCGGCTCCGCCCCCAGCCTGGGAGGCGGGCGCGACCCGCACCCTTTCCGCCCTGGGGCTCGCGGGCCTGCGGGGTGCGGGCGGCCAGGGTGGGGGCTGCCCCGCGACACCCTCGCTCCTGCCACGTTCTCCCACGGCCAGGGCTGTGGGCAGACGGCGATGGAGGCTCAGGCCCGCGCTGGCACAGCCTGCCGCCTTTGGTACCCGGAGCTCCGAGGAACCCGGCCCGGGGCTCCCTTTCCGGGGAGGCTTCCGGGCTCCCTAAGGAAAAGCGCTCGACTGGGTCCCTCCCCAGCGGGCATTTGCCTTCCCCGCAGTGGGGCAGGGAACCGTCCAACCTCCAGCCAAGCCCGGTGGGAGGCGCTCGGCTGGAGAATCTCTCTCCCCCTCTCTCCTCTTCTTCCTGCCTTCTCCTTCCCGCAGGTTGGCCTCGACACTGCGGCAATCCTCCTGCCTCGGCTACCCTGGTGCTGGGGTGACAAGTGTGGACCACCCTGCCTCCACAAACTCATTTGCTCGTTCTTTGGGCGCCCATCTCCTTCAATTGCCGGTACGGGCTGGTACTCTGGCGAAGGGCTGGGTCCTAAGCAGTTTTCGTAGCTTCCAAGGGACTGAGGACTTGACCCGCTTGGGAGGAAGCAGCTTGCGGCTCAGGAGCCGTCACCGTGGGACACCAGGGTGTCCAGGTTCGGTTCCCTGTGGGGCCCCCCACGGTGAGGGTGACCTAGCAAGTGGAGGACCCGTGGCAGGAGCCTCCTGGTTGCCTCAGGAAGTAGCCTGGCTCGGAGGACCCAGCTCCCGCCGGTCGGACTGGCGCCGTCTCGTGTCCCCCCCCCCCCCCCAGCCCCGAGGCGAATCGAGGGACAGGGCCCACAGCAGCAAGGCTGGTACTGCTGGGAGCACAGGCTAGACCCATCTCCTAAGCCTTGGTGTCCTGACTGAACTGAGGGCTTTCAGGTCTTCAAAATGCTTGAGAAGGGGCAGAGCAGAGAACTGGGGGAGATGGATGGACCTGGGACTGGAGGGAAGCAGCGAGGTGGGGTGGAAGCTTCCCAAACCAGGACAGTTCTGCAGGCTTCAAGTGTCTGACTGACACGTGGGGACCCAACTAGCAGCCAACTTGTGCCCAATGTTCTAGCATCACTCAGAGCTGTGGCTGGAATCCAGCCCAGGGCTCTCTATGCAGTTTGCCTTTTTTCCGGACTGGCCTGGAACTGGAGAACTGCCTGCCTCTGGCCGCAGTGCTCAGATTCCAGGCGAGGGCCACCACCGCACCACCAGGCAGTCTTCTTAAAGCCTGTCCAGAATCTCTGAGGCCAGGTGGGCCCATGCTACCAGGAACAAACCCTAAATCGACTTGTGTGTATATACGGGTGACAGGGTGGGTGCACGTGAATGCGGGTGCCTGTAGAGGTCAGAGGCACTGGATCCCCTGGGGCTGGAGTCCCAGATGTGGGCCTAACTTAGGTGCTGGAGACCAACTCAGGTCCTCCACAAGACCTGCACCAGCTCCTTGCCCAAAGCATCCAGGTGGAGCACTGGGTGTGGCCGGAATTCCCCTGTCTAGAGAACTGTGAACCATGACACCACGCCCGAGCCGGAGACTGGGGTGAGTGGATGACGGAATGAAGACCTTTACTCTTTGTTTGGTAAGATGAGATGGCTCACGACATTGAAAACTGGCTGCTCTTAGGGAAGGGATCCACCAAGTTATAACTTCATCTCCAGGGGAGCAGACGCCATCTTCTGGCCTAAGTTATCAGTGTTAAGCACCTACAGACCTGGAGCCAATTTGGTGTGTTGTCAGGGTCTCAAAGCAGCACCCTAGAGAGCAGTACCTTTAAGGCTGCCTTCACATTAGCTCTCTATCACCCAGCAGGAAGCCCGTGAGGGCAGCAGTCTTGATTCCTGCACACTTTAATGCCACTGTCTCCAGGAGTCAGTGTGGCTAGCACAGTTGGTCAGAACCCAGCCAGGACATGGTGTGGACCAAAAGGACACTGCTCTGTCCAAGCCCCAACCCCATCTGCCTAGTCCACAGCTAGGCATCGGTACTGGAGAAAAAAGTGCGACCCTCTGCTCCTTCCTCAAGGGCAGCCCCAGGAGGTGCTGGGGCTCAGCGGGCCTCATTCCCATCAGTAGAGGCTTAGAGCCAGGGGTTTAAGGGGCTTTCAACCAGGTGGATTAAGTTCATGCTTGGAATTCTCAGGCCCAAGCCAGCACCCTGGAGACGGCAGCAACAGCCACCTCTCAATGTCACACCCTGCGTTTGCAATGAAGCTGCTGGGTACAGAGCGACAGAAAGAGGCCTGGAGGCCCCCAGGGACACAGAAACAAAGCCAGGCATACTCTCTGGAGTTTATTCAGCGGGTCTCTGGGTCTAGAAGAAGGTGTTAGGCCTCTTGGTGGTGAAGCGAGGCTTGTGCTGGCGCCGTAACACGCGATGTGGCAACGGGAACTTGATCTTCGAGTCCTGTGGAGAGGGACGGGTGAATATCCAGGGCTCAGCCGGGCGGAACACCCCCCACTGCCCTGCGTCAGCCCCACTGGGGCCACTCACGTGGAACTGCTTGACAGCGGGCCGGCGGCACTTGCCCGCAGCAATCTCTTCCACCTTCATGATCTGGATGGAGTGCGCGCGGGCACGGTGCCGGGCACCCATGTCTCGGTCTGCGGAAGAAAGAAGTCAGCCCCAGGCACCCCCGCGGCGCCTGCCCCCAGGACTGTAGAGCCTCCTGATTCACTCTGGGGGGCACCGCGCAGCCCCCCAAAGGCGACGAAGCCTCTTTGCTGTGCGCACCACTGTTTAAACGGCTGCTACAGGCAGCGGCCGTTCTTGGGTTGGGTGCCGGAGGGCTGGGCCGGGCACTCACAGCACTGGGTGACAGCACCCGCGGTGGTCAGGTCGCGGTACTCCCGGTACATGTTGTGCGTGCCACTGCGGGAGTCATAGCGCAGCCAGATGCCGAAGTTCTTCACGCGCAGCGGCGACTTCTCAAACACCTGGGGCGAGGAGAACAGTGAGTGTGCTGCCCTGGCTCGGGGGGTGTGGGTGTGTGTGTGTTTGTGTGGGTGTGTGTGTGTGTGTGTGTGTGGGTGCCGCGGGCCCAGGCCGCACCTGCCCGCAGTACACGATCTCTCCCGACGACTTCTTCATCTTCTTCAGCTGCGACACGAAGTACCAGAAGCGGGACTTGGCCACCACGTGGTTGGGCGCGAAGATGCGCATTCGGTACAGCGGTGGCGTGTGGCACTTCGGGGTGGGCAGGCAGCGCCCCACCACCTTGTACTCCCGGAGCTGAAAGACAGGGACTGAGTGGGGGCTGCCGGGGACATGGAACTGCCCCTCGGCCCGCTCACTGCCCCCCACTGTCCGCCCCAGACCCGAGGTCGGCCTGCGCCCCACAAGCGGAGGCCTCGCAGCAACCCCGCTCCCCGAGTTGGCAGACACCACACCCTCAAGTTGGCTTTTTGTCCTTCCCAGGCGTCAGGCAGGCGAACCCGGCCTCCGATTTGCAGAGAGCTGAGGATGACCCGGCTCCCGGCCCGTGTTCCCCCGGCTCCTGGTCCGTGCGCCCCCGGCCTGTGCGCCCCGTCCCCCGTGCTCCCCTAGCCCGTGCTCCCCTAGCCCGTGCTCCCCCGGCCCCCGTTCCCCCCTAGCCCGTGCTCCCCCGGCCCCCGTGCGCCCCCGTTCCCCGTGCTCCCCCGTCCCGTGCTCCCCGTGCGCCCCCGTTCCCCGTGCTCCCCCGGCCCCCGAGCACACGAGCGTGCAGCGCTGGGCTCGCGGGACCAGAGCCGGCAGCCGAGGCAGCCGAGCCCCTCCGAACCCCAACAGTCAGACCCAACAACCACGTGCAGCGTGGGGCGCGGGGTCTTCCACGCTGGGACTCGCCCCCGCCCCAGCTTCCCGGGCCTGCCCGCTCCCACTCGGGCCCCCACCGACCCGCTCCCTCCGCGGCGGCCTAGCACGCGGCGCCCGCCATGTTGCCGCGAGGAGCCCGCGGCCCAGGGCCAGCGGCCGGAGGCCTGCAAGCGGGTCCCGGCGGCCCCGCACGCGCCATCCCGGCACACAGCCACTCCGCGCGGCCCCGCCGCCAACGCCGCGCCCCTACCGCACCGCGGCCTCCTTACCGTGCCCGAGGCCTTCATGGCGCTCCGTCCTCGTTCGCCGCCCGTCACAAAAGGAAGTGTTTCTTTCCGCGCAGGCTCTCACCATCGAGTCCCTGACGGAAGTCCCGCCCTTCCGGATGCCGTGCGTCCATTGGATACCTATACTAGCGCTCTAAGATCTCAGCTTCTTAATTGGCTACAGGTCGGTAGGTACACGCCCCACCTCTCCCACGCAGAGACTACAATTCCCAGGAGGCAGAGCGACGAGCTTTTACAAGTTCCTCCGGAGCTACGACAGAGCCTCTGAGCGCGGGGCATGCTGGTAGTGGTAGGCATAGTGGGAGCCCAGCGATCTTTCTTTTCTTCCTTTCTCATTTTACATCATCCATCTGTGTATCTACCCATCTATCACCCATCATCTATCCATCCTTAAAAAATTGTTGTAGCCGGGCGGTGGTGGCACACGCCTGTAATCCCAGCACTCTGTGAGTTCGAGGCCAGCCTGGTCTACAGAGTGAGTTCCAGGAAAGGTGCAAAGCTACAGAGAAACCCTGTCTCGAAAAAACAAAATAAATGAATGAATGAATGAATGAATAAATGTTGTATTAGTTCATTTTTTAGGAGAGCGTCGGGCCCCCTGGGACCTGAGTTACATGGTCATGAGCTGTCTTGTGGGTGCTGGGAATCGAACTCCAGTCCGTGCTCTTAGTTGCTGAGCTATCTCTCTGGCACCAACGATTTTTTTTAATCTGTAATCAATTTATTTTACCGTTTGTTGAGAAAGGATTTGTGTGGCGAAGCCCGCCTCTAAGTCACTGTGATGCTCCTGCCTCAGGTTCCTGAGTCTTGGGACGCAGGAGTGTGCCACCCGCCGGCGCGTGCAGCTGTCTTTTCCGGGCCCGCTCCTCTTTACTGCAGGGAGACGGTCCTTGCTCGCGGCCACTAGGTGGCGCGAGCGCCCCTTCGGCTGCGCTGCGAGGCGGAGCTCGGCCTATCTGGACTCGTCGGCCTCCGCCAGTCCAGAGATTTAGACGCTGGGCGTGGTGGCAATGTCCGTGGTCTTACAAATGAGAAACTGAGGCAGGAGGATGCTGGCCGCTTAGCAAGATTCCCTCGTACAGGCTCCCGAAATAAGCAGCCTCCGAGCATGGCTGCGTGCAATGGGCAGCTAGGACACAATGCCTCCCTCTGCTGGCTCGCGCTGCTCCGTGCCTGCCTTCTGCAGGCTGCTGAAGTGGGTGGGGTGGGCAGACACTGGAAGATCCTGGGGCGCAGCGTCGACTCTGAGAGGGCACCGGGTACGAAATGGAGACACAGGGATGAGGAAGAAGTCGGTGCCCACAGGCCTTAACCTTGGGCCTGGCCTTGGCGTGAATTCCAAGTCTGTAAGGCCCAGGACCCACAGCTAGAGAGAGGGTACTGGGCTGTCTGTTTTGCAGATGTCCCCTTTGGCCTCTCTCGGTCTTTTTTTCCTTTTCTTTAATATGTATTTATAAGTGTTCTGCCTGCAGGCCAGAAGAGCACCAGATCTCATTTCAGGTGGTTGTGCACCACCGTGTGGTTGCTGGGAATTGAACTCAGGACCTCCGGAAGAGCAGTCGGTGCTCTTAACCTCTGAGCCGTCTCTCCAGCCCCCAGGCTCCAGTCTTAACACACCTCCTGCTCCAACGGGCTCCCATCGGAGCTGCATGTTGGTAGGACCCCAGGCTTCGTCCTCGAAGGCTGTCAGGGTTCTGGATTGCTAGGCTGCTGACTCCGCCTCTCCTTCCTCTGTGCACCTGGTTAGCCTGGGGTCTCAGGCCACCTTGCTTTGGTCCCTCAGTCCCCTCCCTACTCACTCCAGTCCCTGTACCTGTCAGAGCGGGGGAGGATTCTGCACCCAGCCCTCAGACCCCAAATGATGGGGCACTGGGTCACGTGTGAAGGGGCCTGGAGTCGGCACAGAACACACCCAGACACCATATTTCCAACCCAGATTTATCACCCCAGAGGTCAAGTGAAGTTGGGGCGCCTCTTGATTCCACAAGACAGCAGCAGGAGTCTCTGCAGACGTGGGTTTTTAGGGAGAAAAAGGGGAAGTCTGTGCAAGTGTGAGTTGGTAAATCCTGACTGGACAGGTTAGCCAGTGTAGCCAAATAAGGAATTTTGATTGCTGGGCCTTGTGGTTTTGATAGTTGGACCTTGAAGTTTTAGTCAGGCATAAGGAAGTGGCCACATAAGGGAATGGACCTTGGTGGTGAGTGCACAGATACAGACAGACAGACAGACAGACACACACACACACACACACACACACACACACACACACACGGTCTATTTACTCAATGTGGACATCCACACTTGACATCCCAGCCACTCTGGAGACTGAGACACATCACAGAATCTGAGATGCCATAAAGTTTATTCCTACAAAAAAAAAAAAAAAAAAAAAGTCCTAAATAGAGGCTGGAGAGATGGCTCAATGGTAAGAGCACTGGCTGATCTTCATAGGACCCAGGTTCAATCCCCAGCACTGACATGAGCTCACAACTGTGTGTCTACAGTTCCAGGGGACCTGCTCGGGCACCAGGCACACATCTGACACACAGACATACTTGTAGACAAAACACCCTTACACATAAAACTTAATTGAGAAAGGTGCACGTGACAGGGCTGGCAAGATGCTCTCCAGAGAAGTGTTTGTTGCCAAGCCTGGCAGCCTGGGTTCCATGCCCAGGACTCACTTTTGAAAGGAGAGAACTGACTCATGAAAGTTTTCCTGGCCTCCACTTGCCCAGCTGAGACAGATGTGGCCTGTGCCCCCTGCCCCTCCCCCAGTTTTTAAACACTCCACCCTGGCCAGGTGGTGGGAGGCGGAGGCCGATCTTTGAGTTTCAGGCCAGCCTGGTCTGCAGGGTGAGTTCTGGGACAGCATTCCTGGACAGCTGCAGTTTCTAGACAGAAATCCTGTCTCGTACCCCCACAAAACAGCGGCCCTTGACTGTTCCTCGTGGCTCCCAGTGCCCTGGCCCAGA
Source organism: Onychomys leucogaster (assembly GCA_949786385.1). NCBI lineage: Eukaryota > Metazoa > Chordata > Mammalia > Rodentia > Cricetidae > Onychomys > Onychomys leucogaster. The sequence continues at coordinate 62,652,578 of OX460434.1, read as the reverse complement.
TTCAGACTCCCTCTGCTGCCTGCGTCTGTAGTTCGATCGCTGGACACTACCTGGACCTGAGTCCACACCCAGAGGGGCGAACAACCGTGACAGTTGGGGGCATAAAGGGAGCAGGGACGGTGGGGAGGAAGACTCCCCAGGAAGGCTGGAAGGAGCAGCCTGAGGGCTCAGGCTTGGGCTGGCCTGTTCCGGAGAGGGAAGCACCCCGGAAGCGCCCGACTTCCTTGGGGCTAAGGCCACCTGACACGGCCAGGCTGAGCCTGGGGCGCTTTCATCGAGAGCAATCAGACTTTATCCCTTGTCGGGAACGGAATAGGGTGCAATTGCCGCGACAGTGAAGTTTGCGATGAGTGTTCGAGACCAGCTGCCCTCCAAGCTTCCTGGACTCGCAGGGACGTAGGGAGCCTCGCTGCCTGGGGGGTGCGCCTGCTCCGCCAGGTGCCCAGGAGCCGCGAACTCTCGGGAGGCGCTGGGGGCGTGGCCAGGGGTGGAGTGACAGCCGGGGTCCGCAGGGAGGGTCTGGGGGCGTGGTCAGGGGTGGAGTGACAGCCGGGGTCCGCAGGAGGGCGGGGGCGTGGTCAGGGGTGGAGTGACAGCCGGGGTCCGCAGGGAGGGTCTGGGGGCGTGGCCAGGGGTGGAGTGACAGCTGGGGTCCGCAGGAGGGCGGGGGCGTGGTCAGGGCTAGCGCGTCTGGAAACCGCAGTGAGGGGCTGGCAGGTGGAGGAGGGTGTCTGACTCAACTACCTGACAGAAAGTCTGCCCTGAGGGCTCGCAGTCCCTCCGTCACACTCACACACTCACACACACTCACTCACACTCACTCTCACTCACACCCCGTTTCCACGCCGACAAGATGGCTGGATCTAGATATGGACAGGGGTGAGGGCCGTGACCCGAGTGCCAAGTCTAGTGCTTTGGAACCGATCACAGCTGGTCTTCGGTCGGGGCCCCGGCCTGGCGGACAGAGACTCAAGGACACGCGCCTTCCAGCTGTGGCCTGGAGACCTCGGTGCGATCCTCCAAAGCCGGGAGCTGAGGCAGGGGAATGGACAGTTTGAGGCCGCTGAGAAACAGACGGGGAGGAGGAGGAGCCTAAGGCATCTGGGAGAGCGCAAACTTCAGCCCCGGGTTCAAATCCCGAGGGACTCAGGACGCAGGAAAGCCTGAGCGAACGGATGGGCTGCGGGGTCCATGCTGCAAACCTCCCGGGTCGCTCGGGCCCGCACAGGGGCGGCACTTCTCCGGCTCCCCGTGCAGCCTAAGTGGAATTTCCTGTGCAGTCGGGGCTGACCACAAACCCGGAGACCCGCCTGCCTCCGCCGCCTGTGCTGGGGCCACAGGCGTCGCCACCGTGCCCGCCCGGATCTCTGCGTTTCCAGGTCTCCATGTGTGCATTGCAGGCGCCCGTGGAGCCCGAGGGGCGTGGGAGCGGGTGCTGCGGGCTGCACGGGCCTGCAGGGGCAGCCTAGGGCTCCAACAGGGGAAGCCTCAGGCCTCCGCGGGCCGACCCGCCGCGGGAGGAGCCGCACGGTCAGCCGGCGCCTGCTTCTGCTTCCCGGCCCTCACCCGGGTCCGACTCGCCTTTGGCTCGGTTTTGTTTTGTTTGCTCTGTGCAGCCCGGCTGTTCCCGGCGCAGGCCGGCCTGAAGATGCGGTCCCTGATGATGATGCGGTCCTGATGATGATGCGGTCCTGATGATGATGCGGTCCTGATGATGCGGTCCTGATGATGCGGTCCTGATGATGCGGTCCTGATGATGCGGTCCTGATGATGCGGTCCTGATGATGATGCGGTCCTGATGATGATGCGGTCCTGATGATGATGCGGTCCTGATGATGCGGTCCTGATGATGCGGTCCTGATGATGATGCGGTCCTGATGATGATGCGGTCCTGATGATGATGCGGTCCTGATGATGCGATCCTGATGATGATGCGGTCCTGATGATGCGGTCCTGATGATGCGGTCCTGATGATGATGCGGTCCTGATGATGATGCGGTCCTGATGATGATGTGGTCCTGATGATGCGGTCCTGATGATGCGGTCCTGATGATGATGCGGTCCTGATGATGCGGTCCTGATGATGATGCGGTCCTGATGATGATGCGGTCCTGATGATGATGCGGTCCTGATGATGATGCGGTCCTGATGATGATGCGGTCCTGATGATGATGTGGTCCTGATGATGATGCGGTCCTGATGATGATGCGGTCCTGATGATGATGCGGTCCTGATGATGATGTGGTCCTGATGATGCGGTCCTGATGATGATGCGGTCCTGATGATGCGGTCCTGATGATGCGGTCCCTGATGATGCGGTCCGGCTGATGCGGTCCTGATGATGCGGTCCTGATGATGCGGTCCTGATGATGCGGTCCTGATGATGCGGTCCCTGATGATGCGGTCCTGATGATGATGCGGTCCTGATGATGCGGTCCTGATGATGATGCGGTCCTGATGATGATGCGGTCCTGATGATGCGGTCCCTGATGATGCGGTCCTGATGATGATGCGGTCCTGATGATGCGGTCCTGATGATGATGCGGTCCCTGATGATGCGGTCCTGATGATGATGCGGTCCTGATGATGCGGTCCTGATGATGATGTGGTCCTGATGATGATGCGGTCCTGATGATGATGCGGTCCTGATGATGATGCGGTCCTGATGATGCGGTCCTGATGATGATGTGGTCCTGATGATGATGCGGTCCTGATGATGCGGTCCTGATGATGATGCGGTCCTGATGACCTTGGGGTGACGTGGCGAGGCTGCTGCGGGGCCGTCTCCACCCGGCTGCTGCCCCAGTGACGTCCCCGCACGGGGAGCAGCGGAGGCAGGGGGACCACGAATTTGAGGCTGCCGAGAGGCCGACGCACGTGGAGTCGGATGCGCCAACGCTTCGCAGGCCTGCTGGTTTCGCCGCTCCACACTGTCCCTTCCTCCAGAATGACAGGGCAGTGCCCACCCGCCTAAATCCTCCTTCCGGTCACACCGCCTCACACCGGGCGGACTCCTACACATTCCTCAAAGCCCTATCTGTCGGAATCCCAACTTAGGAAGCCTGCGCTACCTGTCAGACCCGGTTCTGGGTGGAACAACTGTGATGGGAAGGGTTTCCGGAGGGCAGAAACTATAAGTCGGTGAATGGGTGAGTGAGTGAGTGAGCGAATGAGTGAATGAGTGAGTGAGTGAACGAATGAGTGAGTGAGCGAATGAATGAGTGAATGAGCGAATGAATGAATGAGTGGATGAGTGAGTGAACGAATGAGTGAATGAGTGAGCGAATGAATGAGTGAGTGAGCGAATGAATGAGTGAGTGAGCGAATGAATGAGTGAGTGAGCGAATGAATGAGTGAGTGAGCGAATGAATGAGTGAGTGAGTGAATGAGCGAATGAATGGATGAGTGAATGAATGAGTGAATGAGTGAGTGAGTGGATGAGTGAGTGAGCGAATGAATGAGTGAGTGAGCGAATGAATGAGTGAGCGAACGAATGAGTGAGTGGATGAGTGAGTGAGCGAATGAGTGAATGAATGAGTGAATGAACGAATGAGTGAGTGAATGAGTGAGTGAGCGAGTGAGTGAGCGAATGAATGAATGAGTGGATGAGTGAATGAGCGAATGAACGAATGAGCGAGCGGATGAATGAATGAGTGAGTGAGTGAATGAGTGAGTGGATGAATGAGTGAATGAGCGAATGAATGAGCGAGCGGATGAGCGAATGAGTGAGTGAGTGAATGAGTGAGTGAGTGAATGAGTGAATGAGTGAGTGAGCGAATGAGCGAGCGGATGAATGAATGAGTGGATGAGTGAGTGAACGAATGAACGAATGAACGAATGAGTGAGCGAATGAGTGAGTGAACGAATGAACGAATGAATGAGTGAGTGAATGAACGAATGAATGAGTGAGTGAGCGAGTGAAATCCCGGCGGGGCGTCGGCCACCTAGTTACGGGCCGCCCCTAGTTACAGGCCGCCCCTAGTTACAGGCCGCCCCTAGTTACGGGCCGTCCCAGCTCTACGGCCTCCCAAAGCCTAGAGGGCGTTGATAGGGTGGAGAGGAGGGGGCGCTTCCGGCCAGGGTCTCCGGTGCTTCCGGTACGCTCCTTGAAGGGGCGTGGCCAGCGGGGCGGGGCGTCGGGGCGGCGCGAAGATGGCGGCGGTGATGGCGGCGCCCGAGGCTGTGGCGGCGCCGAGCTCGCTGCTGCTGCTGGTGGTGGGCGGCGAGTGCGGCTGCCCGGGGCTGCTGGCCTACGTCCTGGAGGAGCTGGAACGAGGTCGGGGCCCGGGACAGGGCGCCGGGAGGGGCGCCGGGAGGGGCGCGGGGTTCCGGCGCGCTGGGCCGGGGTCCGGGTGGGTGCGGGGTCCCCGGACGCAACGTTCCGGCGCGGCCCGGGTCCGGCGGGGTCCGCGCCTGCCCGGTGGTCGCTTGGGCTCAACATGCCGCCGCGGGTCTCTGGGTCCGGGTGGGCCGCGGCGCCCTGGGCTCCGCGTGGGGCGTGGAGGACGGGGCGTCGGGTTCTGGGGGTGCAGGGCTCCGGGCGGCCCGGGGCCGGTGGGCGCCGCGGCCCCGGCCCGGGGTTCCGGCGGGTGCGGCCTTCCTCTTCTGGCTCCGCCCCTCGCCGGGCTCGCGCGTTCCCGCGGCGCCCCCGGGCCTGCTTTCCCCGCTGCTAATGGACGCGTGGGTGGCGCGGCCGCCCCGGGGTGGCTTGGCACGAGGGGGCTGACTCAGGCGCACCTGTCTCACGGGCACCGGGCGGGGCTGCATCTCCTGTAACGGGGCATCGAGTGCGATGCTCGCGCCGGTCACTCACGCACTGCAAGTTCCAGGCCAGCCTGGGCTGCGAGACCGCTTTCTCAAAAACAAGTGCTGGGGTTCCGTGGGTAGACCCAGCTTCGTCCCCAGCACCCTCTCGGAGATGGAGGCAGGATAAAGGGTTTTCCTCAGCTAGGAGCTTCATAGGCAGTTTGTGCCCATTCTGGACTACATGAGATCATTCTGTCTCAAAAACAAAATCCCCAGAAGAACGTAGAATGCCCATCTGAATGCCTGGTCTGGAAAGTATCCCTAAGCAAGCCACACTCCCGAGGTGTTGTCCTCAACTTGTGGGTCTCGACTCCTTTGGGGGTCGATGGGCCCTTTCATGGGGGTCCCATATCACATTTTTACCATTCATAACAGTAACAAAATTACTGTTGTGAAGTAGCTACAAAGTAACTTTATGGTTGGCGCCACCACAGCATGTATTAAAGGGTCGCAGGATTAGGAAGAACTGTCTGGAGTGACAGCCAGCTTTTCCTTGTGGGAGGGACTGCTGCCCCAAATCCAGTGCTGAGTGGGTAAGGTGCTGAGAACCTGAGACTCCCATCAGAGCTGGGCTTGGCCTGTAATCCCAGCTCTGGAGAGGCACAGAGCAGTCCTGGGTGCTCACTGCCAGTCAGCCTCACCAGGCGATGACCTGAAGATTCAGTGAGGGACTCTGTCCCCAACATAAGATGCAGAAGGTGAGGATGGCACCCAGTGTTGACCTCTGGCCCCCACATGTGCACACACAAAACCCCCAAAGTTCAGGATCCTAGCAGGAAAGCAGGGAATCTAGAGCAGACGGCCAGCTGGGCCTCCAGTCATGAAAGGCCGAGGCCTGCCTGAGTCCCTTGGCTCTGCCTGCCCAGGATCCAAGCTGTGGGAGCCAGGGCAGGCGGGCAGGAGGGCACTGGAGCTGAGCTCTGTCTCCTGCCTGCAGGTGTTCGCTCCTGGGAGGATGTGGACCCCACCATCTGCAGCCTGGATGAGCAGCTCAAGGCCTTTGTGTCCCGGCACTCGGCCACCTTCTCCAGCATTGTGAAAGGTGACCTGTCCGTTCTGCCTCCCAGTATTCTTTCTGCCCACTCACCGGATGCCAGGGTGCTGGGTGACGGCTGTATGCGGGCATGGGTTGGGGCATCACCCAGGCCTGTGCCACTCCTAACCTGGACAGTAGGAGCAGGGCCTGTGCACAAAAGTATGCAGTAACTCTAGGGAGGGGCCCTTGGGGCTGGGAACCTGCAGGGTGCTCCCAGTCGATAGGGAAGCAGAGATGGGGTGCAGGGCAAGCTCCCCAGGGGATCCCAGGGTGGCAGAGCAGCCACTGGCCACTTTGTGGGTATTACTTGTAGCTCAGCTCCTGGCCAGTAGGGTGAGTCACCACCTACAGCTGCTGGAGGGAAGGAAGTGTCTAATTGTCCCTTCGAGTCACAGTGGCTTCCTGACCCCTGGTGGGGCGGAGAAAGAGCTGGAAATGCCATATGCTGTGTGGCCTACTGGGTACCACAGCCCCTGGGAAAGCCAGCTGAGTCTGCTGGGGCTCCCCAAGCAGACCGGCAGGGTCTGCCTGACGCCGCTCTGCCTGTTCTTCGGAGCCTTTCAGAGCCCCCTGGCTGGCGCTGGGCTGAGCTGCCAGGGTGGCGGTGCCTTGACTCTTGTACCTGCTTGAGGCCCCAGGTGTCCTTGGGTCTCCATGTGCCCTCGTCTGGGCTCACAGCTCTGGGGGGGGGCTGTGTGGGTCCTGGGGCTTGAGTGCCGTAGGGTCCCTCGGTGGAGGATTTAATCAGGCCAGCCTGATACTGAGTCAGGGCCTGGGCCTGTCATCCCACAGGCCAGCGGAGCCTGCACCACCGTGGAGAGACCCTGGAGACGCTGGTGCTGCTGAACCCTTCAGACAAGTCCCTGTGGGATGAGGTAGGAAAGAGGAGCAGGTGACCTGTGGATCTGCCGGTCTACCCTCACAGCGGCCCTAGCTTCCTCTCTCTAGTAGGGGTGGACAGGGAGGCTGGAGGCTTGGCGATGGGATGTGTTGTGTCTAGCTGGGCAGTGTGTGGTGGGCGTGGGGGTCCTGCAGCCTGACCGAAGGTGCCTAGGAGCCTTGACTTTGGCCAGCCTGCACCTTCCTCCGTTACAAGTCAGTAGAGGCCAGACAGCTCTGGGATCCCCCGCTGCTGGCCACAAGTTGATCTCTTCAGCATTTTTCATCTGGGAATGTTGTCAGGCCTCTTTTCCCATTGGGGAGGGCTAACTCGTACCTTCATAGAGGAACCTTGCCTTTAAAATAATACCTGGGTGGGTCTGCCTAAAGCAGTCCCCTGCTGGAGGAGCCAGAGCACTGCTAGGCAGGTGGCGTCAGTTGGAGCAGGGGAGGGGGCTGCGGGGAGGAGGGGGCTGCGGGGAGGGGGCTGTGCCCACACCCGGCCAGGCTCTGCTTACACTGCTTCCTCAGTTGCCTCCACAGCTGCAGTCAGACTCAGGTGTGAGTTCAGAGCTGAGGCCTGGCCTGGGCGCTGCTCACGAGACCCTTCACCCTCACCCACAGCTCCGGAACCTCCTGATGGACCCCGCCCCTCACAAACTGCTGGTGCTGGCTGGGCCCTGCCTGGAGGAGACTGGGGAGCTGCTGCTGCAGACCGGGGGGTTCTCGGCGCAGCACTTCCTGCAGGTGCTGGAGGACAAAGAGGTGAGCCCAGCGCTGGTCCCCTCTCTGGGCTGGGAAGGGGGCCCCAGGGCTGCTGCTCCACTGCGCAGTACAGTGCCTGGGGGGGCGGGGCGGGGGGGCGGGGCGGGGCCAGGGAACTGGGGCGGGGCCAGGGGCCGGGGCGGGGCCGGGGGACTGGGGCGGGGCCAGGGGCGGGGCGGGGCCAGGGGGCGGGGCCAGGGGCCGGGGCGGGGCCGGGGGCGAGCCAGGTGGGTCTGGGCTGCCTGGCGGCGGGTCGCGGTGCTGCGCAATCCTTAGGTCCGGGTGGGCCTGTGCTGGTCCTGCAGGTCCAGGACGCGCTGGCCTCGGCACCCACGGCCCCGCCGGCGCTCACCGTGTCCTGTCCGACTTTCGGGGACTGGGCGCAGCTGGGCCCCTTGCCCGGGCTGCGTCTGAACCCGCCCGCGCGGCTGCCGCCCTCCGAGGGTCTGCGGGCCTTTCTGGAGTACGTGGCCGAGTCGCTGGAGCCGCCGTCGCCCTTCGAGCTGCTGGAGCCGCCGGCCGCGGGTGGCTTCCTGCGCCTGGCGCGGCCCTGCTGCTACGTGTTCCCGGGCGGCTTGGGCGACGCCGCCTTCTTCGCCGTCAACGGCTTCACCGTGCTGGTAAACGGCGGCTCCAACCCCAAGTCGAGCTTCTGGAAGCTGGTGCGCCACCTGGACCGCGTGGACGCCGTGCTAGTGACGCACGCGGGTGCCGACAGCCTGCCCGGCCTCAATAGCCTGCTGCGCCGCAAACTGGCCGAGCGGGAGGCAGCGGCCGCGGGGCCCCAGGGACAGCGCGAGGACCGGCTGCGGCGGCTGCTGTCGCCCGCCCTGGGGGTCGTGTTCCTGAACGCGCGCGAAGCGGCGTCTCGGCTGCGCGGTGGCGAGGACGAGGCGGTGTGCGCCCGGCGCCTGCTGCGGAGCCTGGGCATCGCGCCCCTGCCCCTGCAGCGGGGCTCGCAGCCCGCACAGCCCACCGTCCTGTTTGAGAAGCTGGGCGTCGGCCGCCTGGAGCTCTTCGTGCTGCATCCGCCGCCCGGGGATCCCGCCGCACCCGCCTGCGCGCTGCTGGTGTGGCAGCCTGCGGCGCCCAGCGACAAGGTGGTGCGCGTGCTGTTCCCAGGCCGCACACCGCCCGCACGCCTGCTGGACGGGCTGCAGCGCCTGCAGCATCTGCCGTGCCTGCGGCGGCCCGTGGTCACCGCGCGTGACTTGGACGCGCCCGCCAGGGCTGACAGCCAGGACAGCGTGGCCTCACGGGACAGCTCTCGCAAAGAGCAGGTCCGCAGCACCGGCAGCAGCTCCACCAGCAGGAGCGCAGTGCGGAGGGAGCCTGCTCCGCCCGGGCGTGACCTGAAGAAGGACCCAAGACCCGGGCCCACGCGGCCTACAGTCCGCGACCCGCGCCGCTCCGGGCCGGGTGTTGCCAACACGAAGCCCCGCACGTCACAGAACGGGCCTCGTGCCCCGGCTCCGGCAGGGCCGCCCACAGCCCAGGTGCCCAAGTGCCCAGGAGAAACAGGGAGCAGCGCGGAGCCCGAGCGGCCACCTGCCCCCTCCCCGACCCGGTCCCCCCCACCTGCTGCGCCCGGCAGTAGCCCCGAGCGCCTGTCGCTCAGCCCACTGCGCCCAGAGCCTGCCCCGGACGCCTCTCCCTCGGCCACCACACCCACAGCTACGACGCCCACGCTGACCACGCCCTCGTTGCCCGCGGAGTTGGGCTCCCCGCACTCCACCGAGGTGGATGAGTCGCTGTCGGTGTCCTTTGAGCAGGCGCTGCCGGCAGGCGACTCGGGGCTGAGCCTTCCCCTGCGCCTTGCGCGCCGCTCCGCGTCCCCACACGATGTGGACCTGTGCCTCGTGTCGCCCTGCGAGTTTGCGCACCGCAAGCCGCCCCCTCCCGCGTCCCCGGGCAGCTCAGATAGCAGCGCCCGGTCTCAGGAGCGGCCGCCTGAGACGCCGCCCACGTCGGTGAGCGAGTCGCTGCCCACGCTGTCTGACTCGGACCCGGTGCCGGTCGCGGACTCCGACGACGAGGCGGGTAGTGAGAGTGCAGCCAGGGACCCGCTGCCCACGCCCCGTGTGCCACCACCGCTGCCCGACGCGCCCGGCATCTGCATGGTGGACCCCGAAGCGCTGCCACCCCGTGCCAGGCGGTCCCCCAACCCTGCCAATCCGAGTCGCAGCCGCAAGGCCCCTGTGAGGCCGAGCTCCGCCTCTGCCGCCCCCAGAGCCGCATCCTCAGCTGTGAAAACCAAGGGCCCTGCCGGGGACCGGCCCCGGCCACTAAGCGCCCGCAGTGAGCCTGCGGACAAGCCAGGCCGTGGGCCCCTCCCCAGGAAGCCCTCGGTGCCCAAGACTGTCTCCAAAGTGGCCTCCGCGACGAGGCTGTCCGCGGGTGAGTCCCTCATCCCACCTCCACCGTGGCTGCAGCCACTCGGCTCTTCTGGGCCTCACTCCTGTCCGGGGACTGGCCCGTGGCCTCAGTGCGGGGTGAGCAGTGACAGACAGTCTTGCCCCTGCCTCTTGGAGCCTTCCGAGAGGCCTGGTCTGAGCATGCTGGTGCCTTCTCCCTGCAGAGGCTGAGGCCGGGGGTCGGGTCTCTTAGCCTTCATGGTGTTTTGAGAGGATTTTTTCAGGAGGTGGTGCTGCTGCTGCCTTTAATCCAGCCCTCAGGAGGCAGAGACAGGAGGATCCTTAGGAGTTTGAGACCGGCCTGGGCTATGTGTTGAGAAAGACCCTATCTCAGAGACAAACTGAGAGGGTTTTGGACTGTAGCCTAGGCTGACCTAGAACTGGAAGCGGATCCCCTGCCTCGGTCTCCTGAATGCTGATCTGACAGGTAAACTCCTGGGCTCGGCTTTGCATGTGGATTCCAAGGGTAACACCTGGGCCACGAGACCAGCCCTGAAAGCAGAAAGTGGCTCCCTGCCCACCCCCCGGCCAGGTGGCCCTGAGACCACGCTGGGCCTGTCCCAGCAGGTTTCTGGCCTTAGGCGGTGCCGCAGCTGACCGATGGCTGCTTTGACCCAGTCTCTGGGTTTGGCGCAGGTTACAGATCGGTCCGGGAACCTTGTTGCGGAAGTCACCACACTGACAGGTACCCGCAGGAAAGATCAGGTGATAGCTCTGTCTACCCAGGTGACACCCTCCCGTGTGACCCCCACCAGAGACAGGCCCACACCCCGAGGGACAGTGCACAGCTAATCCCGGCGCCAGCTCTGCATGCCAGAGCCCGGCAGGGATGGCATTTGTAGACCTCAGCTCCATGCCATGTCCCCAGTTCCCTCCCAGGCCAGCTGGCCCTACGCCCCAGCTTTCATTGGCTGTGGCAGTGCCCGGCAGGGCTGGATTTGTCTTACACTTGCTTACCTTGTTCTCCATGGCACTGAGGCTGCTGTGGGTCTCGTCCTGGCCCCTCACCTAGGAGTGGGGACAGCGCTTAAGTCCGCAGCACCTGCCGCACACGTGACCAGTTTTGTGAGCTCTCTTAGTTCGGCACACCCAGGTTCTCACGGGCTGTAGGCTGAGAGTGCTCCCTGAGCACCCCTCTCTGGCCCAGGAGGTGTGGCTGACACTAGCCCCTGTAAACACAGGGTGCAGGGACCTGGGGTGTCTGCCCTGGTGGGAGGTGATGGCCCTCTACCCCAGAGATGCCCTGCAGCTGCCGCATTACCACCACCAACCTACATTCCCCACAGGGCCTAACAGCCGCCTCGTGCCACCTGCTGCCGGCTCCCCCATCTACCTGGACCTGGCTTACCTGCCCGGGGGTGGCGCAGGCCACCTGGACCAGGACTTCTTCCTGCGGGTGCGCGCACTCTGCTATGTCATCAGTGGGCAGGGCCAGCGCCAGGAAGAGGGCCTGCGCGCCGTGTTGGATGCACTGCTGGCTGGCAAGCAGCGGTGGGACCTTGACCTGCAGGTGGGTGGACCCCAAGACCCCAGTAGAAGGGGCTGAGATGCTGTGTCCACTGCAGGACCACTGTGGGGACAGGTGGTGTCCTGCAGCTGGGAAGTGTCGCCAAAGGGTGGCTGCTTCCCAGATCTGTGGGGCTGGGACATGGAGGCTGAGGCTGTGCTCACACCACATGCTGAGCAGATGGCCAGGCAGCCCTGTGTGTGCACTGTCAGGTTTGGGAACAGTGGGGACAAAGGCCCCATGGCGGAGTTGCGCCATGCAGAGGGGGCGCTATAGCAACAGCACTGCCCTGTCATGGTGTGTGCAGAGTGGCAGGCCAGCCTGGGCCGTGTGGCAGTACCTGGTATGCAGAAGGTCCTTGGGTGCTGGAGGGGAGTCAGGCCATCAGAGGGGGTTGTCACCTGTCTGCTTGCTCTACCTCCAGGTCACACTGATCCCCACCTTCGACTCTGCGGTGATGCACAGGTGGTATGAGGAGACGCATGAGCAGCACCAGGCGCTGGGCATCAGGGTGCTGGGTAGTGGTAGCATGGTGTCCATGCAGGACGAGGCCTTCCCCGCCTGCAAGGTGGAGTTCTAGCCCCATGCCGCAGTGCACCCTGGGGACAGCAGTGTGTGCTCCATGCTGAAAGCCGGACACCGCACCTGGGTTAGCTGCCAACACCCCAGCCTCTGTCCCCAGCACTGCAGATGGGCAGTGCTTCTGTTGTAACTTGTTTGTGCTGGTCACAGGGCTGGCACAGCAACCACCCCCTCCATCCTAGCACTCAGGTTGCAGAGGCAGGAAGATCACTGGGGTCCAGGTCAGCCTGGGCTACATAGTGAATCCTTGTCTCAAAACCCGCAGAAAATAAAGCAGATGGGTCAGATTTTGGTCTTGATGACTTAGTTAGGGTTTCCAGTGCTATGTCAACACCTCGGCTGTAAACAGCCTGAGAAAGGGGTTTACTCCAGGCAGGAGTCTGGAGACCAAGGAGGGTGCCGCTTACTGGCTTGCTCCCCAGGACTTGCTCAGCTGCTGTCTTAGCAGGCCAATCCGGTATGGGCACCTTCTTAATTTATGTCCCCCCTTCTCAAATGCTCTAGCCACCTCACTTGGAGAGAATTTAACATGAGAAAAAGGCTGAGGTGTGCTGGGTAGTTATGTCGACTTGACACAAGAGTTGGAATCATCTTCAAGGAGGGGGCCTGAGATGAGAAGACGCCTCCCTAAGACCTGACTGTAGGCAAGCCGATGGGGCTTTTCTTAATTAGTGATCAATGGGAGAGGGCCCAGCACATTGTGGGTGGTGCATCCCTGGGAAGGTGGTCCTGGGTTCCATAAGAAAGCAGCTGAGCCGGGCGGTGGTGGCGCACGCCTTTAATCCCAGCACCCGGGAGGCAGAGCCAGGCGGATCTCTGTGAGTTTGAGGCCAGCCTGGGCTACAGAGTGAGTTCCTGGAAAGGCGCAGAGTTACACAGAGAAACCCTGTCTTGGAAAACAAAACAAAACAAAAAACTCAAGAAAGCAGCTGAGCAAGCCATAAGAGCAAGCCAGTGTAAGCAGCACCCCTCCATGGCCTACTGCATCAGCTCCTGCCTCCAGGTCCCGGCCCTGTGTGAGCTCCTGTCCTGACTTCCTTCAGTGATGGGCAGTGATGTGGAAGTGTGAGCCAAATAAACCCTTTCCTCCCGAGGTGCTTCGGTCATGGTGTTTCATCACAGCAATGGCACCCTGACTAAGACTGGGGCGGGACACCGGCACCATGGCTTTGTACCAAGTGCTGCCACGTCACAGGCAGTGAGACCGGCCTCACATCTCTAGAACAGGTCTGTTTGAAGCAGCATGGGCAAGGCTCTGTCACCAGCCAGGCGGTCTGCAATGGAGGCTCTGGGGATGGGTGCTAGGTAGGGGACAGGGCTGGTGGTACAGGCCATCTGGAATCCAAGAGCAAGGCTGCCACCACATGGCCTCCACACAAGTCTTCAGTAGGGTAGGTCACACGGAATAGGTCCACAAGAACGAGCCAGGAGCCACAGCCCCATGAAGACCAGCTGCTGCTCCTGACATGTCTCTGCAGCCCTAGTTCTTCCGGGGAGACAACCCGCACACCTCCCGCAGCCGCCTCCACTGATGCCGGGAGCCACCGTCTCAGCCTCACAGGACGGCACCGGCCTGGGGCGCTCTGTTATTTGACATGTGTTGCGCCCGGAGAGCTTCTTGGAGGAATATGACTTTGCTCCTCCACCAGTGAGTCCAGAGGTTGGACCCGGGTGTTCTGCTTGGTTGTGAGCACCTTTTTCTGTGGCCATGAACTTACCAGCAGTTCTGCTTTTAGCATCGTGGGTGCTGGGGTGATGGGCATATGCCACCACACCCTGTTTGTAGTCTCGGGTCGTTAGAATTTATTCTCTTAGATTTTTTAAAAATTTTTATGTGTATTCGTGTTTGCCTGCATCTCTCTGGGCACCACATACCTGCTGTGCCCACGGGCCAGAAAGGAGCGTCAGTCAGATCCTCTGTCACTGGAGTCCGGGAAGGGTAGTGGTGAGTGGATCCGGTCCTCTCCAAGAGCGCCCAGTCCTCCTAGCCTTGAAGCCTCTCCAGCCCTGGGTTTTCTTTCCCCCCTAAGGCGCCTTCTGGGTGATCACGGGTCAGCGTGAAGTCTGTGGGACTGGATGTCCCAGCTTTGATGGAGCAGAAACAGCCTCTTTGGGGGCTGGGCTAGAGCAGCCTGTGTGTCAGCAGCAGCTAGGACCATCCTTAGGGATCAAAGGCCAGCTCTGCTGGCCACCTGCCTGGGTGATGGCAAAGAGACAGACTGGCCCATTACCACAGAGCCCAGGGCCTGTCTGGTCCTACAGGCAGCACTGGAGTCCCCTCCCAGCAACTCTTGGAACCTTTGCCAGCAGAAACCACAGCGGGGTTCTGAACCCTAAGAACCATCGGTGCCACCCCAGTGTCTAGCACCCTGAACTTAGACCTCAACCCCTGGAGTCCAGGGCCATGACCGCATCAGTCGAGTGAGCCCTCAGCACTTGGTCAGGCCCCCTGACAAACTCCTGATCGGCTGCCTCCGCCTCCCAGCTGCTGGGTGACAGGCCTGTTCCACTCAAGTAGTACTGGAGCTCCAGTCCTGTGTCTTGTGCTTGTGGGTCAGTTTTCCAACCGAGCGATGAGCACTACCAACTGAGTGCCGCCCCTAGTCGAGGGGGGGGGCTGGTTCAGGCTTTCACTGTTTGAGGTCCGTCTAGGCAGAGCAACTCAGTTCGTGGCTGCCCAGAAAGGAGAGCAGGAAGGAGCAGAGATAAGACACACCCAGACCCCACCGCCTCCAACTGGGTTTCCATAGAGCCTCCATGCCACAGCTGGGAACCAAGAATGGAAACAGCTACCACGGAGGTGGCCTTGGAGACCTCACTAGAGACAGGGAGCCGGCCGATTATAACCCAGAGGCGGCCACCCAGCAGCTGTGCACTTGAGGACACCTGATACAGAAGGCCACCAGGGCACATGGGGAATGTGGCTTCTCTGTGTAGTCCTGGCTGGCCTCAAACTCAGAGATCCGCCTGGCTCTGCCTCCCGTGCGCCACCACGCCTAGTTTAAGTTCACTCTCAGCAGAGGCCAGCCAGGCCTGTACAGAGCACCTGCCTCCAAATTAAAAAAATAAAAAAAATTGTTACTTTAGGGTGCTCTTGTGGGTCGTGGGGCTGAGCCCTGGGTTGCAGGCTAGGTGCCCACTCCCCCGGCTTCTCTGCTGACATGGACTCACTTGGTCTGTTGTCTACATTGTCCTCAAACCAATCATCCTCCTGCCTCAGGCTCCCAAGTAGCTGGTGTCTATTTTCTCTTACGCTTTGTGGTCACTGCCCAGCACCCCGCAGTGGTCACAGCTCCGTAACTGGCCAGGCCTTCTGAAGAGATGGGGTTTTGCCTGATCAAGGCCAGAGAGCCGGGACCAGACCCTGGGAGTCCAGGAGACACGGCTGTGCAGGGTTCGACAGGAGGCTGGATCCGGGCAGCTGTCTGCCGACCTCCCGGTTGTGGTTGATTGCACACTACAACACCGCGCTTGGCCCCAGCCGGGACCCAGGACCCGGAGTGGACGCCAGGGGGCGCGAGGCCAGGCCCACAGCTCAAGGCGCCATGGAATGGGGGCGGGGGGGATACTGGGGAGGGGAGGGGAAGGGAGGGGTGGGAAGGGAAGAAGACGGAGCAGTCTTAGCTAGGGGCGTGGCCAGGTGCTTTCACAGTGACCGCGAAGCTGAGGCAGGGGGACGTTGACATGAAGGCCAGCCTGGGCTACCTGGTGAGATTGTCTGAAATGAATACAAATTTAAAAAAAAAAAAGCAGGAGCGGCACTTGTGGGCTGGAGAAGTAGCTCAATGGGAAAGTGCTGTCTCACAAGCCTGAAGACCTGAGTGTGAGTCCCAGAACCCTGATAAAAAGGTGAAAAGGTGCTCTGTAATCCCAACACGGGGTGCGGAGGCAGGAGGATGGCCCAGGTTCAGCAAGAGATCGTGTGTGTGTGTGTGTGTGTGTGTGTGTGTGTGTGTGTGTGTGCGCGCGCGCGCACGCGGCGGGGGACTCGCCCCGTTGTCCTGGGCTGTGCCTTCCTGGCGGTGAGCGTTCCCGAGGCTGCAGCGTCGCCTCCCCGGGTCTCACTTCCCCGCCCCTCGCTTGCTCCAGGCCCAGGTTTGCAAGGAGGGTGGACGTGTAAATGCGGTCACGCCTTGCCTGGCAGTTGTGTGAGGCGCCGGATCCCCCGGGGTTCCTGGCTCCCATGCGGGGTACCTTCCCGAGGGTCCCGCGCTGGGCGGGAGGAAAGCCTCCCCGGGCGGCTTGGGAGCGGGAAGAGCAAACCACAAGAAAATGACCAATCAGGGGGGACGTGGCGGGTGAGGGCGTGGCTCAGTGTGCGCAGACACCCCAGTCCCACCTTATCTCCAAAAACGGTGGAAGAAAACCCCCGCAGTGCTGGAGGATCCTGCAGGAGCAGCCTGAGGCGGATAGGACATGCGCGGGTCCTGCACTAGCCCAAGGGCTTGGCGTCTCGGGCTAGGCCAGGGTCACCCAGGTCTCAGATTGCCAGTCCATGTCATAGCAGAGCATCATGGGAGAGCAAAGCTGCAGACTTCGCCGAGGCCGGGAAGGGGAGCTGGGGTGACCTCTCCCTCCAACTAAAGTCCGCCTCCTAATGTGTCAATCATCTCCCAGCCCCTTAAACTGGGAGTTATTAGTAGACTCACCCACTGGTGAGGGCCAAATTCTCCGGCCACCTCTGAACACTCAGTTTTCAACATGGGAGCCCAGGCTAGCCTCTGGGATCCCGCGGGAAGCACTCTTACATTGCTGCATACTATACCCTTTGGGGAACATTCTGGATCTAAACCCATTCCCGTTCAATCTGATTCAGGCTTTGGGCTCTATTACACTATTTTACTGTGATGAACACCCTGATAATGCAGTGGGGGGGGGGCTCTGCATTTCAATTACAGGTTTGCCATGAAGGGGAGTTAGGCCAGTAGCTAAAGCAGGAACCCGGAGGCAGGAACTGAAGCGGATGCCACAGGGAGTGCCGCTTTCGGCTCCGCTCTGATCTTCGGCTTCTCAGCTTGCTCTCTGCAGCTCAGGACCACGTGCCCAGGGGTGGAATTGCCCACAGTGAGCGGGGTTGTCCCACGCCAGTCATCACTCAAGAAAATGCCGGCAGACACGTCCACAGGACAGCCTGGTGGAGCCTCCTCTTCCAGATCGCCGAGGTCACCTCCAGGTTTGTGTCAAGCGACAAAAAGCTAACCAGCGTGGGCACGCATGAGAGGTGTGTATAAATGGTACACGCACATACACACACATACACGCGCGCACATACACACACACACGCACATACATACACACACACGCACATACATACACACACGCACATACACACACACACGCACATACATACACACACGCACACATATACATACACACACATACACGCGCGCACATACACACGCGCGCGCGCACACACACACACACGCACATACACACACACGCACATACATACACACACGCACACATACACACACACGCACATACATACACACACGCACATACACACACACACGCACATACATACACACACGCACACATATACATACACACACATACACGCGCGCACATACACACGCGCGCGCGCACACACACACACACGCACATACACACACACGCACATACATACACACACGCACACATACACACACACGCACATACATACACACACGCACATACACACACGCACACACATACACACGCGCACACACTTACACGCGCGTGCGCACACATAAATACATACACGCGCACACACGCGCGCACGCACCCACATACACGCACACACACACGCAACATATATACATACATACACGCACACACACGCGCACGCATGCACCCACACCCACGCACACACATGCACACGCACACACACGCGCGCACGCACCCCACACGCACACACGCGCACACGCACGCGCACACACATGCACACGCGCACACGCACAGTTTTCCTCCTGATAGTCCACACTTGTCTCCCGTGACTTCACAGACAGGAATGTGACTGGGTCATGTAGAGAATTCAGGCGACTGTGGGGCACATGCCTGTGCTGGAGTGCCCGGGATCCAGAAGCACCAACTCTTGAGTTCCAGGCCAGCACTGGCAGCTGTCCGTCAGTGGCAGGTGAGCTGGATCAGATGGTCACACTTTCCACCCTACTACTCTGCTGTGCACAGGTGCGTGTGTGCGTGTGTGTGTGTGTGTGTGTGTGCGCGCGCGCGCGCGTGTGTGTGTGTGTGTGTGTGTGTGTGTGTGTGTTTAAATGTCTGATGCTTTTGTTACCATTCTCAAACTCCGGAACCTGAAGGTGACTCAGGACTGAAAGTCACACAGGCTCCTGGGGCAGAACAAGGACACTTGGAACACATGAACGTCCCTGTGGGTTCACACGTGGAGATGCAGGTCCTTCTACCTTGAGGTCATGGACCAGCTGGGTGTGGCATCTGTAAGGATTCCCACGACCACCCTGCTGCTAGCGACCTCACAGGTTTGCTCTTTATTGTTTTAGTTGATAACTGTAGGTTAGTGTGTGCATGCCTCAGCGAACACGAGGGGGTCAGAGGGCACTGTACAGGGGCCCCTTCCCTCCCACCACGTGGATCAAACCTAGGCTTTGCCACATGCATCTTTGCCCTCGGAAGCTGTCTCCCCGGCCTAGAGCTGGTGTTAATGGGCATGCTCACCATTGGAACCCCCGGCCTAGGGCTGGTGTTAATGGGCATGCTCACCATTGGAACCCCCGGCCTAGGGCTGGTGTTAATGGGCATGCTCACCATTGGAACCCCCGGCCCTGGAGCTGGTGTTAATGGGCATGCTCACCATTGGAACCCCCTGCCTAGGGCTGGTGTTAATGGGCATACTCACCATTGGAACCCCGCGTCATTTTGTGTCCAATGAGGGGGGGAGCAGCGGCAGGCTCGGACGGACCTGGCCCGACCCCCAGCCGCAGGAAAATGCTCCAAAGGCTCCAGGGCTGTGCGCTGAGGATGAAAGGGCACTTAGCTTCCCCAGTGCCCCCAGGCTGGTGGTCCCAGTTCCTTGGAGGTGCTTCAGGGGTAGGAGAGGCTGGTGGCCTGGGGCTAATTAGGCAGGTTGTGTCCCTGAATGAAAGGTTGAAACGGAGCCCAGGCCGGGGAGTTGTAAGTCTCTAAAAATCGTCATGTAAGGATGGGGTAGGTACGTAGCTCTTGCATAGTTCTGGGTTTCGTCATCAGAACAGCCTGAATAAGTTAATGAACGACGTGTGGTAGGAATGGGTGGACCAGAGTTGCTGGGTGACGTCCAGAGCAACTCCAAGCCCTTGTTTGTAAAATGAGGCTCAGTATTAAATATTACCTCATTCACAGCTGGGAGGGGCTCTCCAATAAGCCATGCACACAGTAGGTACTCAATAAAGGCTGCTCCTTCCTGCCCTCCCTCCCTCCCGCGGGACGCACAGGTGCAGGGAACAAGGAGCGTCTCCTATCGCTTTAAACTGTGCAAATCGCCTGCGGGTGAGTGGCGCGGCTCAGCCAACCAGCGCAGGGATTGTGGCGCTCCGTGGGGCGGAGCTCCTTCAGACCACACCCCGTGGGCGGGGCCAGCGGCGCGCTCCGCAGCGCGCGGGGAGGGCGGGGCGCGGGTCCGGAGCGCGCAGGTGGCGGCGGTGCGGGGTGAGTGTCCCGGGGTGCGGGGCGCGGGCGCGGGGCGCGGGGCGCGGGCGGGCACAGCCTTCATCCTCACCCGGCCCGAGCGCAGGTGCCGCCTGCAGAAGGCGGGGCGCCGCTCCACTGCTGTCCCCCCTCCATCCCGGGCTGGGAAGCGGGGACCCCAGGACCTCCAAATCCCTCCCCTGGGTCTTCAGCCCTCATCTCCCAGGCCCGAAGGTGGGGGCCGCCTCCCTCGATACCCATGTGGCCCCCATCCTCGCCTGCGGGTCGTGGTCCCCTCCCTTCCATTGCATTCGCCCCGGGCTTGGCAGGCAGGCGGGGGGCTCTGCAGGGCGGGTGCGGTGGGGCAGCGGGGAACTGGGGTCCCCTCCCTGGCGAGCGGGGCCTGGAGAGGCCTGGAGCCCGCACCGGGGACTCCCGCGCTCTGTGAGGGGGGCGGCCTGCATCTGCTCCCAGGGACAGAATTAGTCGAGGTGACTGAGGATGGGTGCGGAGGAGGTCGGGGGTGGAAGCCCCTCCGCTCGCCCGCAGCATCGCGGGACCTGCTTCATGGTGACCTTGGGCAGGTGACAGTACCTCCCTGACTCTCAGTCTCCTCTTAGGAATGTAGAGGTTGAAGAGGCCAGACTGTCTGTCTCAGATTCCCAGTATGCACACACCATTTTCGCCAGATGGGGATCCTAGTCTTTGGCCAAAGGTTAGGGGAGACTCAGTTTTCAGCCCTTTAAAATGGGTTGAGCCTGGCAGGGTCATTCCTGTCCTTGGGAGGCTGAGCTGGAAGGAAGGTCTGCAGCTTGTAGCCAGCCTGGGCTACATAGCCAGACTCTGCCTCATAAAAAAAGCATAAACAAAAACCACCCATGACATTGATTGATGGTACAGTCTGGCCTTCCTGGAGGGACCTAGGGCCAGGAGGGGACAGTGCCCACGTGACCCTAAGACGGGACCGGTCTCAGTCACCCCGGTCCCACCGGTGTGGCTGCCCGGGTCACACCCTGACCCACATACCATCACCTACGCCAGGGCCCTGCCGTTCCTGGGCGGGTCCCAGGTGGGAGGTCAGGCCCTTGCAGGACAGTAGGGTGAGTCCTAGGGCAGGAAGCCGGACACCCCCAAATTGGTGTGCTCAGACTGGCTGAGCCTTCTGTGAAATGGGCCGAAACCCCGTGGGAAGATGAGAGGAGACAGGAGTGAGGGCGGGTGTAAACACCCTCCTTGTGATATTAATTATGATATTGCGCTCATTAAATGGGGTCACAGCCAACGAGGAGATGGATGTCTTTGAAGGGTGTGACCAGAGTCACCGGCATCCCATGGGCTGGGGTACACAGTGGTGCTCAATGTGTGCATTGAATGAAATGACTCAGCTGGAGGCTGGCACAGGGGCCTCAGTTTCCGCACGGGGTGCTGGCTGAAGTCTGGGGCAGCCTGAGCTCAGAGTGCCTCATGTTGAAGGTCACATGGCAAGGGGTCAAGATCCAGAGTGCCTGCTCGGGTGTGGTCCTACCTGACCCGCGGTGCCTGTCTGCTGCACCCAGGCGCTGTTCACACAGCCAGGCCCCGGGTTTTGGGGAATTGGTGGGGAATGTGGGGGATGCTGTGTGATTCTGAGCGAGTGTCTGTCAGTCTCTGGGCCTCATTCTGGTGTTACAGAGGCCAGGAAGCCTCGAGTTACAGTAGGAAAACTGCCTTAGTCCTACGATATTTTTAGGGGCCTCGGTGGTATTTTAACTTCTTTTCAAATCACATGGGTAACAAACAAACATCAAAGAAAAAACTCCAAGAGCGTGGACGGACGAGGGACACGTTAGAGCATTCAGTTTCTACATTTCCAAGCCAGGCGCAGTGGTGCGCCCTGTCACCCCAGTGCGGGCTGGGGGCCGGAGGGTCAGGAGTTTGAGGCCAGCCTGGGCTACACGAGACCTTGTCTAAAACAAGCTTTAATCTGTTGGTCCTGAAGGAGCTGTAAAGAATATTCGAGTTTCCCTTTTCTGAGGGAGAGGCTTCACACATCTTCAAGCCTCAGTTTCCCCTCTTGGTCATCCTGGACTGGCTTGGGCCAAGGTAGAGGCTCCGTGGGTGGTCACAGTCCTTTTAATTAGTGGGTCTCTGGTAATGATCACGTCGCTCCCACCTGCTCCCTCAGCCCACTTCCCCCTCCCACATGCCGCCCTGTGGCTGTGGGGAGGTCCCAGGGGTGCTGGGCGGGGAGGTGACAGTTGGGCGGCAGGCAGGGCGGGCCAGGCTTCCTGCCCTCCAGACAGGGCTGGCGGAAGTGTCAGGGGCCTGTGGACTCCTGGTGTTTACTGCGTCTCCCAGGGGCCCTGGCCCACCTCGGGGCCCATCGGTGAGTCTGACCCCAGCACCCACAGAACAGGAAGGTGGCTCAGGTCCGGGGTCAGCGACAGCTGTCACTTCCTGGGCCAGGGGCAACCTCAGGGCCCATCCCTGGCGCCGCCTCTTGCCACCCCAGGTCTGCTCTGCCCCGAGTGCAGGTTGAGGCCCTTCAAGGGCCACTGGTGGAGTTCTGGGCAGCCAGGCGCGCAGCTGTGGTTGTGAGACGGTGTCTGGCGTAGATGGGGATGGCCGGTGGGGTGAGTGGATGTGTGTGGGGCTGGGGACCGCATGTGTGACTACTCAGGGGCTTGCGTGTGGTGGCGGAGGTGGGGGGTGGGGGGGAGCTCTGGTGATATTGATGACTTCCGGGACCAGCACCCGCTGCCCAAGGGCTTCTTCAACCTGGCAGAAGTTTATCTGGTCTGTCACAGATGGCTGCCACCTCCCCAGCGGCCCCCATGTGAGGGCCTGGTCCCAGCGGGTGGATTTTACTTCATATAAGATGAAGTTGTCACCTGGGTGTAGGGGATCGTGTCTCCTGTCCTTCGGCACATTTTGGGGGATTCAGATAGGCCGGCTGGGTCCCAGCCAGGCACCAGGGGCCAGGAGGAAGGCGGTGTAGTGGCTCAAGGCTGTTGCCACAGTACCTGGGAGACTGAGGCAGGAGGGTGGACATGAGTTAGAGATCAGCCTGGGATACGAGTGAGATCCTGCTTCAAAAATCAAGTGAAACAAAGAAAAGCCACAATATAGACATTCGGGACTTTCCTGCCTCTTCTAGAAGCGTTGCCCAACCCAAGGGTGGGAGGGTAGACATCTGAAAATGATGAAGTCATTATTTCCCGGCGAACTCCTATGCCTGCTCCAGGGCCTTAGCTGCCATATCCCTCTCATTGGACCTGGCTTCCATGGCGTCCTCCTTACATCTGGGACACACTGCCTCTCATGCCGGGGAGGGAACCTGCCAGGCACGATGACATGCAGCTTGAGTCCCTGGCCTCTGGAGGCTGAGGCAGGAGGATCCAGAGTTCCAGGCCAGGTTGGGCTAAGGAGCAACAAGCAAAGGACAGCTAAGCGTTCAGTGTTTGGTAAACTGAGGCTCAGGGCTAAGTGGTCCTCTCCCAGAGGGGCCGGGTCCTGTGGTCAGCCGTCTGCGTCTAGTCTGTTGCTGGGCTCCAGCTGTCACCATGCAGCCCAGCAGCTCATGAACTATGGATGAGGACGCAGGCTCCTGTGACAGCCGAGCCTTGGTGTGCTGAGGATTCCGCACACCCTATGCAAAGTGACCTGGAGTCTCCAAAACCTTTCTGGGTTTTCTGTTTCCTACAGATGGAGAAACTGAGGCACAGAGCTGAGTGACTTGGAACCAGGTGAACAGTGGCTCCCGAGGGGTGGTTGGGACTCATGGAATCCCCGACACTTGAGGGGCCCCTGTACATCATGCCCAGACTTCCCACAGAAACCACCCTGCTGTCCCAGACACAAAATCCATGTCTCTTCCTGCCATTTGACCTTGGCGGGTAGCTTCCCCTCTTGGGAAATGACTCAGTTTCCCTACATCTGAAATGGCCTAGAACCATTCTGTCTAGAATTCAGTTGATTCGATACCACTCTAGCCCTTACCCACACACTCCTATCACGCTCAAAACCCCTTCCCACCATGGCCTCCTCCATCCCAGCCCCTGTCCTCCAGCCCACGCTCAGCCCATGAGACTGAGACATGTGTCCTGTTGCCTAGGGCCACAGGGCCAAGCCTGGGGAATCTGGGGGCCTGACCTGCTCTGGCCTTGGGCCTACACTTCCTTAGCCCTCCCTGAGGCAGGGAGCGAGGGTGGGACTTCCCTCTTGAAGCCCTTGCTCCTGATGACTCAGCCCCAAACTTACCTTGCTTTTCAGACAGATACTGGACAGAGGCCAGCAGGGGCTCCTCAGAGGCCAACAGGATGTCGTATTTTGGGGAATATTTCTGGGTAAGACCTGCTGCTCCTTTTGTTTCCGTTCATTCATCCTTCACTGTTCTTATTATAGTGGAGGCTCACAGAGACCTGTAGGGACTTTTATGGTCAGGGGGAACTGGGCAGATAGAAGATGGAATTTAAAACATGGAGACACAGGTTGCCTCGACCTAGGGCAAGGCACACAAAGTATAGCACGAGAATCAGGCCTGGAGCAGCATGTGTATTCTGAGAATCGTTCAGTAGAACACCACAAAGTTGGGAGCATATACCTGGGATCCTAGACCCAGGGATGCTGAGGCAGGAGAATGGCAGACTCTGCTAGACAGTAACATGTTTCCACAAATGGCAGAATAGCATGGCCTCAAACCTGGGCCAAACAAGCCAACCAGGGAAATTCTGTGCTTTTTTTTAAAAACATCTTGGGAAACTTATTCTTTGGGGAGGGTTCATGCCCCCCCAACCTATGCCCCTCTCGGCCACCTAGGCCTGCTGAAAACCAGGTCTGGGCATGGGGAAGAGAGACTCTCATAAAGCCACATCTGTGCCCTGAGAGAGGAGCTGCTGTTCTTGGGGACATGGAGCCAGCCAGACCCTGCAGCGCTGCCTCTCAGGGCTCCCCACAGCCGAGTGCTGTAGCCCTGAAGGCGGGTTTTCCAGGATGTGCAAAAGCATTACAACCACAGGAAACACCCTGAGTCCATTTCAGAGGTGTGGCGCTGGGTGGCACTCAAGGACCGAGGTCCCCTCCGGGTGGTTGGGCCAGGGAACTGGGAGCCACCAAGGATGCAGATGCCAACCACCGCTCCAGAATGGGAGCCTGGAGTCTGAGAGGCATCAAGCTGGAAGGCCCCTTCCTCCCCAGTAGGCCCACAGCTTGCAAAGTGGTAGCTGGTTGCTAAGCAACCAGTTGCCCCTAGCAACAAGCCCCACTCCCTCCAATTCTCCCTCCCCAGCTGGGGCTCCTCTTACTTGCCTCTATTTTCTTAAAGGGCCCGCTGTCCCTTGCCACCTGCAGGGCTCACATTCTCCCATGGCCCCTGAATGACCATGTGATGCCCGGGAGGTGGTGTCCTCTGGGCTGTTATCGGAACCGCGATCCTGCAGCGGCAACCTAGGAGACACCCATCTCTGGGGGGGCGGGGTGGCAGTAGCTCCCACAGGATTGTCAGTGTTTTATATTCCACGAGGTGTGAAAATGGGGGAAGTCGATGCGCAGAGAGAATAGAAGCCACCCCAACTTCCCTCCCATGCACACCCCAAGATAGCACAGCTACCAGAGCTCAGACCTTTGAGTCAGGATCCCACTGGCTCAAAGGTTTTCTGCGGGAAGGGGCTGACCAACCAGCCTCAGTTTCCCCAGGAGGTACAGAAAATGAATGAGAGTTTTGCCTTCTGGGACATGGATCTGTGGTTAAGACTTCTTTTCTGTTAATTCCCTGCTGGGGATGGAGCCCAGTGCCTCAAATGTAATAGACAGGGCTCCACCCCTGACCACGCCCCCAGCCCCTCACTGGGATTCTAGGCGGGGCTCCACCCTGACCACGCCCACAGCCCCTCACTGGGATTCTAGGCGGGGCTCCACCCTGACCACGCCCCCAGCCCCTCACTGGGGTTCTAGGCGGGGCTCCACCCTGACCACGCCCCCAGCCCCTCACTAGGGGTTCTAGGCGGGGCTCCACCCCTGAGCCACGCCCCCAGCCCCTCACTGGGATTCTAGGCAGGGCTCCACCCTGACCACGCCCCCAGCCCCTCACTGGGATTCTAGGCAGGGCTCCACCCTGACCACGCCCCCAGCCCCTCACTGGGATTCTAGGCGGGGCTCCACCCCTGAGCCACGCTCCAACGCTGACTAGTATTTGGGGTGCCCCAGTTCCTTTGAGACAAGTCAGGGTCAGAAGCCTAGAGAGCACTGGGGAGCCATGGCAGAGGTGAGCACTAGAGGGTATGAAACCATGTTAAAATGTCACTCAGAGGTTCTGAGCAGAGACAGGCCCTGGACATCTCTCCTCGGACCCTCGGCTGTCCGCCCACTTCTCGGAGGCACAGTGCTGAAGGCTTGCCAGGTCTGGGAAACGGGCCAGTGGTTGGCTCTGTGAGCCCCAGATAATGGCCTGGACGGCAGTGCCTGGTGCAGCCTCACCCGAGGATCCCCAGTAGCGGCAGGTGGGCTCAGTGGGAGCTGTGTGTGGAGCCCTGTTATTACCCAGAAGGCCTTTGTGTCTAGCAGAGTACCAGACACATCTCACCCATAAAGCCGCTGTGTGGCGGGCGCCACCATCCCAGCATTTTCCCTAGGCGCGAACTAGGGCTGGGTGTGCAGCCACCACCCCAGAGTCGCCCAGTGCACTCCAGTTGGTGGGGTGGAGGGCCGGGCTGTGACCCTGTGGGGAGGCTGGAGCTCTGAGCAGCCATGGGGCCTTGGAATGTGTGGAAGCTGGCGGGTCCAGGAGGAGGCTAAGAGCTGAGGCGAGCAAACAGGAACACACTGAGGACTTCTGGGGTGTTGGCCGCTGATAACAATGGGTCTGGGGTGGGAGATGGTGATGGTGGCGGGGACGTGTGGACACGAGGCTGATGTGGGTTTGTTCCACTCTTGGCTTTGGTTCGAACAATGCATTACAAGCACCAGGATCTGAGTTCGAGGCCCCAGCGGCCATGTGAAAAGCTGGCGTGTTAGGACAGGTCTGTAACCTGCACAGGGGAGGCAGAGGCAAGAGGATCTCTGAGGCTGTAGCACGGGCTTCGGGTTCAGTAAGACTCTAACTCGGAAAATGGGGTGGAGGAGGATAGAGGAAGACATGTGATGTCGACCTCTGGCCACATAAAGGGACACCCAGGAGGAGATGGTGTGGAAGTCCCAGGCTTCCCTCTGGCCGGTGGGAGAGTGCAGCCTGCTGATCCAGTGAGGTCTCTCCCCACCTCAGCAGACATTCGAGGGCTCCAAAGCTTGTCTCCGTTGCTAGGCAACCTGGATGCCCTTCTACAGCTCCTCTCTCATCCCTTACAGGGTGACAAAAACCATGGCTTTGAGGTCCTCTACCATTGTGTGAAGCAGGGCCCTGTGGCCACCAAGGAGCTGGCTGACTTCATTAGGGAAAGGTGAGGCCTGGGGCATGCCCGCGGGGGTGGGGGAGCATGCCCACTAGGGCTCTGGCTCACCACGCCCTTACTGGGATTCAAGGAAGGATCAAGGGTACAGATCTCCTGGGGTCCCTGGAATCAAATGACTTAGTCCTCCAACCCCTCGGGTCCATTTCTGCCTCAAGCCACCTCCTGGTTTATTTTCTATTTTGAACTGTGTGGAGGGGCTGGTGCTCATGCCCTGACACACATGTGAAGGACCTTAGCTGAGTTGGTTGTCTCCTCCCACCCGTGGATTGTGGAGACTGAGCTCAGGTCGTGGGGATTGGCCGCCATCTCACTGGCCTGCATGCACCTTTTAAACCGGTCAGTCCCAGGGGCCTGATGTCTCCTCTACTGAAAATAAGATCAGGTACTCACAGGAGGGAGTTAAAATTCCGAGTGCTAGCATCAGAAGTGGAAACATGTATGATGCAGGCATGATGGTGTGCCCCCATAGCCCTGGGGGAAAGTTGAGGCAGAAGAATTACCACGAATTTGAGGTGCATCTAAGCCACATACCTAGACTTTGTTTAAAAAAAAAAACAAAAACAACAAAAACTAAAAGCCGGGCGGTGGTGGCGCAAGCCTGTAATCCCAGCACTCGGGAGGCAGAGGCAGGTGGATCTCTGTGAGTTCGAGGCCAGCCTGGGCTACAGAGCTAGTCCAGGACAGATTCCAAAACTACAGAGAAACTCTGTCTCGAAAAACCAAAAACCAAACCAAAACAAAAAACAAAAACAAAAAAAAAACCTAAAAAAGATTACTTAAGGAAAAATAAAATTATCCAATCAGTTTCCAAAACTCTGTTCTTTTGTTTTTTGTTTTTTCAAGAGAGAGTTTCTCTGTGTAGCTTTGCGCCTTTCCTGGATCTCACTCTGTAGACCAGGCTGACCTCGAACTCACAGAGATCCACCTCCTCTGCCTCCCGAGTGCTGGGATTAAAGGCGTGCGCCACCACTGCCCGGCCTAAAACTGTTTTGAGAATGAGGTGTAGAGATGGGGAAACTGAGACAGAGAAAGACCTGTCTCAGGGTACTTGAATCTGCCTATCTTTGCCCCTTCTCCGATCCAGGGCCAGCATCGAAGAGACATACTCGAAGGCCATGGCCAAGCTGTCCAAGCTGGCCAGCAATGGGACCCCCTTGGGGTGAGTGCAGCTGGATGGGGGGATGGATCCTAGTGACCTCGGGCAACCCGGGACTCGGTGGACCCAACTTCTGCCAAGTTCCATATCAGCAATGTCAGCTGTGCTGTGCGAGGGGCCCGGGGTGTCAGACGCGCTGGACTCTGCCTGTCCCCAGGACCTTCGCCCCGCTCTGGGAGGTCTTCCGCGTGTCCTCCGACAAGCTGGCACTGTGCCACCTGGAGCTGACCAGGAAGCTTCACGACCTCCTCAAGGATGTGCTGCGCTACGGGGAGGAGCAGCTCAAGGCCCACAAAAAGGTAGCGGGCCGCCCTGGCAGGCGTGCAGGGGTCTGGGGCACCCATGACCCCAGATGAGCCTGTGTCCCACTTGCAAGCCTGCACCCCAGCACCTCACTGGTGGACTCCTGGCTGTCACTCCACCCCTGACCACGCCCCCAGCCCCCTCACTGGGGTTCTAGGCGGGGCTCCACCCTGACCACGCCCCCAGCCCCTCACTGGGATTCTACACAGTGCTCCACCCCTGACCACGCCCCCAGCCCCTCACTGGGATTCTAGGCGGGGCTCCACCCTGACCACGCCCCCAGCCCCTCACTGGGATTCTACACAGTGCTCCACCCCTGACCACGCCCCCAGCCCCTCACTGGGATTCTAGACGGGGCTCCACCCCTGAACCACGCCCCCAGCCCCTCACTGGGGATTCTAGGCGGGGCTCCACCCTGACCACGCCCCCAGCCCCTCACTGGGATTCTACACAGTGCTCCACCCCTGACCACGCCCCCAGCCCCTCACTGGGATTCTAGACGGGGCTCCACCCCTGAACCACGCCCCCAGCCCCTCACTGGGGATTCTAGGCGGGGCTCCACCCTGACCACGCCCCTTTTCTACTTTTCCCTGCCACAGTGCAAGGAGGAAGTTTTAGGTACTGTGGATGCGGTGCAGGTGCTGGCCAGTGTGGGTCAGCTCCTGCCAAAGTCTCGGGAGAATTACCTGAGCCGCTGCATGGACCTGGAGCGGATGCGCAGGGAGAACACCAGCCAGAAGGAGATGGACAAGGTTTGTCGGCCTCCTGACCGGAGAGAGACAGCAGCCACACAGCCCTGGGCACTCAGCCCTGCGACCACTTCCCTTGGCTTTCAGAAGACGGCATGGCAGGGTGGTAAAGCCACCTGACTGTCCCCATGACGACTCACACAGACCCTGTCTATGATTCCCAGGCAGAATCCAAAAGCAAGAAGGCAGCTGACAGCCTGAGGCGCTCTGTGGATAAGTACAACTCCGCCAGGGCGGACTTCGAGACCAAGATGCTAGAGTCCGCCCTGGTGAGAACCTTGCCCTGCAGCGGCTGGTCCCCACACTCCCTGCCGGAGTGCCCTGTCCTCAGCTGCAGCCTCCGTCTCCCAGCTCCAGGGGCCGAGACCGGAGGATCAGGAAATCAAGGTCCTTCTGGGCTACCTATCAATATAAGGCCAGCCTTGGCATTCTGAGAAGGAGTAGAAACCTTCATTTAAACAGACTTACTTATGGATCTTCAGTTGGAATGGAAGTTAAAACACCCTTAAAATATATAGGGTGGTTTTATTTAGCAGTACTTTCTACAACCCAGTGTCTCTCAGCAGTGTTTACCCTTGGCTCAGCATTTAAAACATTCAAAGTCAACAGAACACCATGCAGGATCCAGACTCCTGTGTGTTTCCCATCCTCACGTGGCTTGTTCTTTTTATATTACTTTACTCTCTAAAGACGTTATTATTTAAACTATTTTTTTCTATGACTGCCTTTTTTTTTTCTTTCTTTCCTCAGCATCTAAGCGCATTTTTCAAGCATACTGTGCCTGTCTGTTCAGAAGTCTTTTTTGTTCTGGCCCTAGCCTCTCGTGTGGCTCTCCGTCTTCATGAGCTGAGCCTTAAACAGCCAGGCTCCCTGCCTCAGGGCTCCGCTTGGCACATGGCGCTGGCAGCTGTCTCTGCCCCCTACAGTAGGTCCAGCAGGCTACCGCACTGGCTCTGGGCAGAAGCAGCTGACGCGTGCCTTTCCGTGAGAGCTGAGCCTCATGCCGAAGGGCTTCTTCCAAGAGCAGTGCCCCAGTCCTAGGGAGTTGGTGGGGCCGCGCTGTGACAGGCTTTTTATTTGGGGGGGGGTGTTTCGAGACAGGGTTTCTCTGTGTAGTCCTGGCTGTCCTGGAACTCACTCTGTAGCCCAGGCTGACCTCGAACTCACAGAGATCCACCTGCCTCTGCCTCCCGAGTGCTGGGATTACAGGGGTGTGCCACCACTGCCTGGCCCGTGTGTTTCTAGTCTCCATCCAGGTAGCTCACCAGCTGCTCTATGAATGAATATATGTGTCCAATGTTGGACGCCAAATATAGCAGATCTTTCTTGTTGGACTTTCTTTGGATTGCCAGTCCCCAAATAATGACATGTAGACTTATTATTAATTATGAAAGCTTGTCCTTAGCTTAGGTGTTCCCAGCCAGTTCTTCTAACTTAAACCTGTTCCTATTAATCTACATTCTGCCACGTGGCTTTTTAACTCTCCTCTGTATATCAGACTTCCTCCGTGTCTTGCTGGCCAATCCTGTCTTTATTCTTCCCACAGACCCTCTCTCTTCCAGGAGGCCTGTCTGTCCTCTCCTGCCTAGCTCTTGGACGTCCTGCTCTTTATTAAACCAATCAGGTGCCTTAGGCAGATGAGACAAAACATAGACACATCTTCGTGCAGTGTGAGCGAAAACCCGGGACATGGGTTCCCTACAGTGATGATGCTTTTGTTTAGTGGGTGCAGGGTGTCAGGCATGGCTGGATCTAGGTGTTCCAGTGGCGTCACTGGGATGTCCTCTCCGCGGTTGGTTGCTGGTTTCTAGGGACTTCACTCCTCTGTGTCTCTAAGCCAGCAGGACCATTTTCCTTTATGTAGACTAGGCTGGTCTCGAACTCACAGAAATCCTCCTGCCTCTACTAGTGCTGGGATCAAAGGCCAGCACATGGGAGGGCAGGGAGGTTGGGTGCAGCAATGTCCTTTTGACTTGTAACTAAAATCTGAACGCAGAATCTCATTGGTGGTTCCCTAAGCGGGTCAGAGAGGGAGCCGGGCTGATCTGATTGGTCAGCCTGGGTCACATGCCCCTCCCATCTCAGCGCTTCCAGGCCATGGAGGAGGCGCACCTGCAGCACATGAAGGCCTTGCTGGGCTCCTATGCGCACTCGGTGGAGGACACGCATGTGCAGATCGGGCAGGTGAGGCTGAGCCCCGCTCCCCTGGCCCGCCCCACTGAGGCCCGCCCCCTCATGCCCTGCCTCCCCCACCCAGGTGCATGAGGAATTTAAGCAGAACGTGGAAAATGTGACGGTGGACATGCTCCTCAGGAAGTTTGCGGAGAGCAAGGGCACCGGCCGCGAGAAGCCTGGTGAGTGACAGCGGGCTCCCTGGCCCTCGGTTTCTTCTTTGGCAGGTCTGTCCCCCAGCACGTAGGGGAGGCGTCTGATGGCTGGTCTCACATAGTCCTGTCCTGGACCCGAACCCCAAAGGGGTCATGAAAGCTCGGCTCGGAAGCTCGGCTGTTTCTCAGTCTCAAGAGCCTAAGGAAGCCATGGAGGGTGTTGAGCGCAAGATGCCCTTGTTGAGGGCCAAAGTTTGATAGCCAGGCTGGTTTGGGTCCTTTTTCATTTCTTGCTGGTCACGTGTCTTGACCTCCCTGAGCCTGCTTCCTCATCGCTAAAGTGGAGATCACAATCCCCTAACTCCTGGCATGCCGTGTCCCCAGACCCAGGTGACCACTGCGGAGCCGGCGTGCTGCTGTCCCGGGCAGGCCTGCTTCCGCCCCTCAGACTTCCTTCTTTTGTGTTGACCAGGGCCTCTGGACTTCGATGCCTACAGCACAGCTGCCCTGCAGGAAGGCAAGTACGTCTGGGCCTGGGTGCCCAGGCTAGACCAGGAGTGTGGGAGGGGGTCTGAATGAAAAGAGGGAGAACCTTCCAGAGGTTACCTGCCCTCCCTCTGTCCACAGCAATGAAACGTCTCCGGGGAGCCAAGGCCTTCCGCCTTCCAGGACTGAGCCGGCGGGAGCCCCGTGCATCTGTGTGAGGAAGTGCCCCCTCCTGGCCCAGGCTAGCCCAAAATCCTTCCACTTGCTCCAGCTATCTCCCTATCTCAGACCAGCCCAGTACCACTTCTGCCTGGGCTAGCCCAGAAAGACCTTTGTCCTAGGCTAGCCCAAGAGAGCCACTTCCCAAACTAGTCTGGAACTCCTTTCACCCAGGCTGGGCCAGAAGGTAGCCTAGGCTGGCCATGGTCCCTCCCCTCCACGGGTAGTTCATTTGCCAAGGCTAGCTCCTTATCTGCTCTGCTGTTTGAAGCTATCTCTGACTCAGCTCCCTCTAGATGCCCCCCACATTCTCAAAGAAGCCCAAGGGTCCCAGCCAAGGGGCTAGCTTGGGGTAATAGGGTGGGCACCCCTCCTGG
Source organism: Onychomys leucogaster (assembly GCA_949786385.1). Classification (NCBI taxonomy): domain Eukaryota; kingdom Metazoa; phylum Chordata; class Mammalia; order Rodentia; family Cricetidae; genus Onychomys; species Onychomys leucogaster. The sequence continues at coordinate 62,619,925 of OX460434.1, read as the reverse complement.
GGGCTCTGGGCATTCACTCCTGTTCCTCTGTCCCCAGTGACTTCCTGGAGTCTGATTCAGGGGTGAGTACTGTGGGGGAGGGGCAGCGGGTAGGCGGGGCCTGATATTCAAGGCCTGAGAGGTGGAAGCCAGAGGGGCCCAGGGTGGGGCTCAGAATCAAGTCCCTGTGAGGGACTGTAACTTGACTCAGTTTCTGCTTGGCTTGCCTATGTCCCTGGAATACCTTCTGGTGGGGGCCTGAGTGGGCAAGATGAAGGGTCGTTAGAGGAACCTGGCCGTGTCCCCAGGTGCCTCCAGAGGTGGATGACGAAGGCTTCACTGTGCGCCCCGATGTGCCTCAAAACAATATCCTTTCGGTGACTCTGTGTCCCCTGGGGAGTTCCTCCTGTGCACCAAGGAGGGCCAGGCGTAGGCCTTGTCCTGTGTGCTTCGGGATGAGAGCAGGCCGTGGTGGCCCACCTCTGTAGTCCAGCATGGAAGGCAGAGGCAGGCGGACCTTGGAGTGTGAGCCCAGCCTGTGAGGTCCAGGCCAACCAGGGCTATGCAGGGAGATCCCGTCTGAAAATAAATATGGACAGACAAGACAGGCAGACTTTTTTTTTTTTTTTTTTTTTTTTTGGTTTTTTGAGACAGAGTTTCTGTGTAGCTTTGCGCCTTTCCTGAATCTTGCTCGGTAGCCCAGGCTGGCCTCGAACTCACAAAGATCAACCTGCCTCCGCCTCCCGAGTGCTGGGATTAAAGGCGTGCGACACCACCGCCCGGCTTTTTGTTTTGTTTTGTTTTTTGTTTTTCGAGACAGGGTTTCTCTGTAAGACAGGCGGACTTTTATGGTGGGATATCCAGGAGGGCTTCCTGGAGGAAGGGCCCCAGTTTTGGGCTGTCATGGCTGAACAGAAGCCCCCCTGAGCTTCCTGAGGGTGGGGAGTGTGGCCAGATTCAAGATTGCTCCTTGACAGAGGCCCACGCACGGCCGAGCCCCCGCGACTCTCCTCCAGTGACTCTGATTTTGACGATGAGGAGCCCAGGAAGTTCTACGTCCACATCAAGCCCGCCCCGCCCCGCCCCGTGGCCTGCAGCTCCGAGGCCGCAGCTGCCCAGCTCAGGGCTACAGCTGGCAGCCTCATCCTCCCGCCAGGCCCAGGGGTGAGCTGGACGGCCGGAACCGTGAGGGGCACAGGGCCAGCGGGCTGCTCCTGGGCCTCCTGATGCTTGATTTTTCGCTTTTTCCGCAGGGCACCATGAAACGTCACTCGTCACGTGAGTAGCCAGCCGGGCCTGTGGGTGAGAAGGTGCCCGTGGAGGGGAAGCGGTCTGGATGGCTGGAACAGCCTCACTGTGGGACGGCAGCTGGGGACCGTCCAGCGCCCCAGGCTCCGTCCCCTCTGCCCGCTCGCTGGTCACCTGGGCCTCTGGCTGACAAAGGCCAGCCGTGGTCCTGCTGTGGCAGACGCTCAAGGCTCTGTCTGTCCTAGGGGACACTTCTGGGAAGCCACAGAGACCTCGGTCGGCCCCACGGACCGGCAGGTGGGTCTCAGGGGGATGTGACTGAGCAGGCGGGTGGGTCCCATGTCCCCGCCTCGGGCTTCCTCACCCCGGCCGGTTAGGGACACTGTGAGGCCACTGTCTGCCGTGTTCTCGTGCTGCGCTGGGTCTGGAGGCCTGTGGACAGGTGGGCCTCCCAGACACTCGAGTAGCTGTGATTGTGGGTGAAGCTGGCGTGTCACCCAGCGCTCAGGAGCCTGGGCAGAGAGAGACCTTGCCCGGTCTCAGTGTGGTGATGCTGGGGGCATGGCAGCGCTGGGTGGACGGCAGTAACCTCAAGTGGGAAAGCCTCGGGTGCGAGGCTCGGACCGTCCCTGTCCCCAGCTGTGCCGAGAAGCCGCTGGCATCGGAGGAGCCGCTGTCTAAGAGCCTCTTCGGGCCGCCGCTGGAGTGCGCCTTCGACCATGAGGACTTCACGGGTAGAGGGAGTGTGCACAGCAGGGGGCGGGTCGGCCCCAGTGGGTGTGGACGTGGCTGGGGACGTGGCTAGGAGCCTGGTCCCGTGGAGGGCCTACCAAAGTGGGAGGTGACGGCTGGGCGGGACCCTGCTGACCACGCCCTGGCCGTGCTCCCTTGTAGGCTCCAGCAGCCTGGGCTTCACGTCCAGCCCGTCCCCTTTCTCTTCCTCGTCCCCGGAGAACGTGGAGGACTCGGGCCTGGACTCCCCATCGCACGCTGCCCCCGGCCCGTCCCCTGAGTCCTGGGTTCCCCGGCCAGGCACCCCGCAGAGCCCACCCACCTGCAGGACGCAGCACCCTGAGGCCAGGGGCCCAATGCCCCGTGCACCCTCGCCAGGCCCCTGGGGGCCAGAGGCAGGCGCAGGTGAGCTGGAGCCCAGCGGGTGTCCCTGGCAGGCTGGGCGCCAGGTGGAGGCCTTCCTAGGTGGGACCATCCGATGGTCAAGCAAAGGCCCTGGGGCAGGAGGGCAGGTGTTGACTTGGCCACGCGGTGCTGGAGTCTCCTCTGGGCCAAGAGGCTGGGAGTGAGCTGCAGGAGTTGGGGCGCCTAGAAGGATGGATGGACCTAAGACAGCTGTGGGACTCGAAATGGGCATCCAGCCCACCCAGGCTGCAGGGAGAGCTGGCCCGGAGCCTAAGCGGCTGGAGGGTGGAACGGGGAGAGAGCAGTCAGGCTCTGTGGCTCTGCCACCTGAGGCCCTGGTCAGACTGACAGGCAGCTAGCTGGCATCCACCGGAAAGAATCTGGTTCTTGGCAGAGCCAAGGGGGTGGGACATCAGAGTGACTGAGGCCCAGCTGATAGCAGGGAGTCCATCACTCCGAAGATGGAGGCCACTGAATCACCAAATCCGTGGCTTGCCCCCCCCTCCTAAGCTGCCAGTTTTTGGACAGGCCCAGCAACGGGCGCACAGCCCTTGCCCACCTGCCCGTCCACAGCCTGGGTGTTACCCAGAAGCCCTCGGCCCATTGTCTGTTCTTCAGGGCTGATCCCCCCCAACTCCTGGGGAGTCTCAGCCCAGTGTTGTTCCCACTCAAGACTCCATGATGCCTGCTGACTCCACCACCAGGGAGGGTCTGGCTGCGCCACCCAGGAGACCTCGGTCCAGGAAAGTGTCCTGCCCACTCACCAGGAGCAACGGTGACCTGGTGGGTGACATGGCAGTGAGGCAGTTCCGGTCGGGAAGGGGCAGCCCCTGCGGGCAGCTCTGGGCAGCTCACAGCCCCGATTCTCTCCTGCCCTGCAGTACCGGTCCCTCAGCCCCTCCCCGCTGGGATCTTCTGCCCCGAGCATCGCCCCAGATCGGCCCAACTTCTCCACCCAGATGGGACATGGTTTGTGGGGATAGCTCCCCTTGGAGCCTTGGGGTCCTTCTCTGTCTGGGACGGTGGCTGAGTGGGGGGGGCCTGCCCCACTTCTGACCCCATACCCCCACAGGCATCTCACGTGGCCCCAGCCCTGTGGTCCTGGGATCCCAGGACACCCTGCCTGTGGCCACAGCCTTCACTGAGTATGTCCACGCCTGTTTCCGTGGTCACAGCCCCAGGTAGGCGGTCTCAGGGACAGCGTGCCAAGTGCAGGGGCAACCTGAGGGCATGTGACTGAGGCTAGGGAACCCCGAGGCTCCTCTAAGGAGGCTATGGTATTGACCCCAAGGGAATTGGGGTGCGGACATGTCCGTGGTGAACTGGGGACCCTGAAGCTGGCTTGCCATCCCCAGGGTTGACAAAAGAAGACATTAACATTAACCCACAGAGAAGAGGGGATCTTTAGACCCTGAACCCAAGCTAGAGGTGCTCAAAACACCAAAGTTATTCTGGTTTGAGATTCCTGGTGGCCCAGGGGAAAAGGGACCTAGGGAAGATGTGTTCCTTAGCCCAAGCTTGGTGTGTGTGTGTGTGTGTGTGTGTGTGTGTGTGTGTGTGTGTGTGTGTTTCACCCTGCCAGGCAGGGATGGAAGGGAAAGAAGTCGGGGAGCTGGTGTTGGAGACCATTAGAGCCTCCCAGGAGCTTTGGGTGCCAGCGGACCGGGAGGGTGGGGAACGCTGAGCCCTGATCCACTCCCCAGCTGCCTGGCTCGAATCACCGGGGAGTTGACCATGACCTTCCCTGCTGGTATCGTGCGAGTGTTCAGTGGGACCCCACCCCCACCCGTCCTCAGCTTCCGGCTCGTGCACACGGCCCCCGTAGAACACTTTCAGCCCAACGCGGACTTGATCTTCAGGTGCCTTTCCTGGGCAGCGGGAGAGGGTCTCAGATGCCCCGGGGCCAGGGGCTCAGGGCCTTAAATGCCTGCAGCGCCTCCTCCTGGTGCTGTGTGACGCGAGGCGGGTGGCTTTCCCTCTCTGGACCTACCTCTCCCACCCCGGCATCTCAGGCTGGAGATGAGGATGGTCTGTCCCCATCTCTGCAGTGACCCCTCCCAGAGTGACCCGGAGACCAAAGACTTCTGGTTGAACATGGCGGCGCTGACCGAGGCCCTGCAGCACCAGGCGGAGCAGAACCCCACGGCCTCCTACTACAACCTGGTGCTGCTGCGCTACCAGGTGAGGTGCTGGAGGGCGGGCCGCGGAAAAGAGGCCAACCAGAGGCTGGTGCCTGCTCTCCTGCCCTCTGCTGGCCGCGCGCGGGGCCGCGCGTGGGTCCCAGTGGCTGCACGTGGCGCGGACCCGGCGATGTCGCCCAGCCACCCGTGTCTTCTCATTCCTAAGTTCTCCCGCCCCGGGCCCGAGTCTGTGCCCCTGCAAATGAGCGCCCACTGGCAGTGCGGGCCCACGCTCACGCGGGTCACGGTGGAGTACAGCTACCGAGCGGGCGCCACCGCAGTGTCCACGCCGCTCACTAACGTCCAAATCCTGCTGCCCGTGGGAGAGCCGGTGGCCAGCGTGCGCCTGCAGCCTGCCGCCAGCTGGTGAGCCACCCAGTTCCGCCGGGAACACACGGGCCCGCAAACAAGGGCTTTCCGGGTCTGGGGCACGGGTGGGGAAACTGAGGCTCCGCCGGGCAGTGGGTTTGCAGGGGCCACACAAGTCATCTTCCCTTGCCACCAGGAGCACGGAGGAAAAGAGGTTCACGTGGAAGCTTCCAGATGTGTGTGAGGCAGGGGGTGAGTACGTCTGTGATGAGGTCTGCTGCGTGGGAAAAGTCGAGGGAGGTTCAAACCGGGGGTGCTCTGGCCCGCGGGGCCTGCAGAATCCCAGAGTGGGGTCCTCAGGCCGGGCCGTGCAAAGGGCCTGCGGCAGGAGCACTCCCCTGACCCCAGGCCCCGCAGGCTCGGGTCGTCTGTCCGCCAGCTGGCAGCCGCAGTCGGGGCCCAGCACCCCCAGCCCCGTGGCCGCGCAGTTCACCAGCGAGGGCGCCACGCTGTCGGGCCTGGACCTGGAGCTGCTGGGCGGAGGCTACCGCATGTCCCTGGTGAAGCGGAGATTCGCCACAGGTAGCTGCGGGCCGGGCAGGGCTCGGGCGGCACCGAGAAGCGTGCGTGCGAGGCCCCTGCTCTCTCCCCGCAGGGCTGTACCTCGCCAGCTGCTGAGGTGACGGTGCTCCGGGACCTGCTGCCCTCCCGTCCGCCACAGCTCCCAGGCTGGACTCCCTGGAGAGGAGCCCCCATCCCAGGCTGGCTGAGCCAAGACGCCGCCATCCTCCCTCCCAAGCAGGCCCGGGCCTTTTCGTATTCTTTAAATAAACACTTTTCTAACAAAATAAGGAGTCCACGTTCCCATTCTGTCTTCCAAAGCCAGACCAGGAAGGGAGCGGGGGTGGGGTGGGGGAGTGGGGGTGGGGTGGGTGGAGAGGGTGGAGGGGAGGTATGGGGGGGAGGTGCTGGTACCCATAATGCATTTCATCTCCAGGGCTATCCTCTACCCTCTGTCCCCCTGACTTGCAGCTTGGCTAAAGGAAGGATGATTTCCTAAAGCAGCCCGTCTCAACCTTCTTGTAAAGCTGCGACCCTTTAATAGTTCCTCCGAGAGGATGCCAGGGTTGCAGCTGTCTTAGGTCAACAGGGGGCAGCAGGCCCTTGGACAAATTGTTCTGAAAACAAACAAACAAAAACCACCAGAGGGTGTGCTGCTCCTCTGCCCCTAGACCCAGACAATTAGCAGCTGCACAAAAAAACGAGTTCCATGGGTTGGGGATGTAGCTCAGTGGTGGAGCGCTTGCCTAGCAAGCACAAGGCCCTGGGTTCGGTCCTCAGCTGTGAAAACAACAACAAGTTCCAGACATTTCTGCCATAACCTAAAGGCTATGATACAACACAACTGGCATAATAGACAGCACCAGATGTGTCCTATGGGGTGTTTTCTGTGGTTATAGACTGTACACCATGGCTGTCGGAGGGAATGAGTTTCCTGCAGATAAAGATGGGTGTCTAACTGTCAGAGGAAAGGGGTCTGCTGGTGATGTAGGTGTGAGGACATAAACTGTAGAGGACATGGCGATTTCCTTGCAGCTGCAACCCTCCAGTCGGTTCAAACCAAGCGTCTCTAACCTGAAGTAAGCACCAGTCCTGAGCTTGTATATAGAGTTGGAATTCCCCTAGATCTCCCGCCCTAACCACTATGAAACCCTGCCCCACTGCTACTCAGGGTCTCTCCTGCTCTGCAGCTGTGTCAGATGGACGGAGAGGCCCAAGTTAACTCGACGCAATAAAAAGACTCTGTTTTTGCATTGGATTTGGTCTCTTGGTGGTCTTTGGCAGACTCTGGGTACAACATCTCATGTTGTGGTGACCCCCAACCATAAAATTATTTTGTTACTACTTCATAACTGTAATTTTGGTACTGTTATAAATTGTAATGCAAATATCTGATGTGTGACCCCTGAGAATGTTCAACGCCCCCCCCCAAAGAAGTTGTGGCCCTCTAGTTGAGCACCACTGCTCTAGAGAGTTCTGAGGTATACATAGGAGTTTATAAGCTAGAGAAGGACAGACACCCCAGGGAGATTCAGGCTTGGTGAGGAATCCATCAGTCAACCCAGGCTGACACAGGGCTGGAAGCTGGGGCAGGAGAGAGTGCCTAAAACCAAGGACTAGGTTGTGTTTCCAGAGCCACTTTCTGGCCTCCAAGGACACTGCATTCATGTGCATGTAGACACACAGATACGCAAATGAAAATAGAATCAATCTTTGTTGTAGGAATTTAGCAGAGTCACTGTTCTGGGGTAGATATTAGAATGAACAGCTGTTTTTTGGAAGTACTTTGACCTTGAAGAATCCTTGTGGACAACAGTGATTGTTTCCTGTGATCTGTAGCTGATGGAGCTCTGCAGCCATCCCATGACTTTGATCACAAGACACCTCAGGCACACCTGAGGCTCTTACATTATTGTGTATCACATACAATGTCTAATGAAAGACTGGAGTCATGGAGGCATGTGATGCTCCCCTTCAGTGAGACATGTAAATTAAGATTAGGGACCTGGGTATGAGGAAAATACTTTGTGTAACTTTCAATGAATATGCCGTTGTATGGCTGTTCAAGTTCAGTCCATCAGAAGAGGCTGGAACTTCCTGCTGCCACAAAGGCCTTACAATTTCATCTTGGAGTGCTGCTGTGGAATGTCTGTATGCTGTGAATGGGTTGCTCTGATTGGTTGATAAATAAAGCTGCATTGACCTATGGCAAGGCATCTTAGAGGCAGGTGGGAAATCCAAGGAGAGAGACAGGAAAGAGAAAGGCAGAGGTGAAGGAGATGCCATCCCACTGTCCAGGGAGCAGCATGTAATGACACACAGGTGAAGCCACGGAACACATGGAGACATATAGATTGATAGAATGGGTTAATTTAAGATGCAAGAGTTAGATAGCAAGAAGCCTGCCATAGGCCATGCAATTGGTAATTAATATAAGCCTCTGAATTTTATAAGCAGCTGTGTTACTGCGGGGCCTGGTGGGCCTGGAGGGAGCCTCCTACTTCAGAGTGCCTTCTTCTTAATGGAGCTGGGCTGCACGGTGCACCCTGACATTTGGTGCCCAGTGTGGCGTGAGAAAAGAAGGGTCCAGACACCCCAAGACTGGTGGTGATAATGTATGCCATAGTAGTAGGTGAGAATCTGGGATAGGTCAGGAACATGGAGAATTTAAATTCTTCATCTCGGAAGCAGCAACACGTAAAATGACTCCTGGAACAAAGGATAAATCAAGGAAAAGAATCTTCCCGGTGAAGATAGGGAGAGAAAGCAAGTTTTAAAAGGTCTTCAAGGGCTGGAGAGATGGCTCAGAGGTTAAGAATACTGGCTGTTCTTCCAGAGGTCCTGAGTTCGATTCCCAGCAATCACATGGTGGCTCACAACCATCTGTAATGAGATCTGGCGCCCTCTTCTGGCCTGCAGGGATACATGCAGACAGAACACTGTACATAATAAGTAAATAAATGAAAAAAAAAAGTATCTTCAAGATGGGTGATGGTGATGCACTCCTTTAATCCCAGCACTCTGGAGGCAGAGCCAGGCGGATCTCTGTGAGTTCGAGGCCAGCCTGGGCTACAGAGTGAGTTCCAGGAAAGGTGCAAAGCTACACAGAGAAACCCTGTCTCGAAAAAGGAAGAAAGAGAGAAAGGAAGGAAGGAAGGAAGAAAAAGGTATAGTTACAGCAGAGAAAGGCAAAGGAAAGGAAATTAAAAAAAGAAAATTTCTTGATGGAAAAGGAGAAATGTTTAATCAGTAAAAAAGGGAAATGATGAATCAATTCCCAGAAATAAAAAGGCCCCAGAAATGAAAAATAAAGGAAAGAAAAAGCCTCTTCCCAGTAGCAACAGAAAAAAGGCTCTTTCTGATAATAGAAATAAATGAAGTATTTCTGAAACTTAGAGCTTTCTGTCAGCTCTTTGAGAGGTCAGCCTGCCTGCACAGTGCCGTGGTCACAAAGAATCATAGCAGGGGCCTCACCCCTGCAGCCTGGAAAGCACAGCACAGAGCTTAGATTTGTTTGTTTGTTTGTTTGTTTGTTTGTTTGTTTAAATGCCCCCCCCCAGTGGGAATAACTCAATATTAAAGGTCCCTTTGTGAGAATTTTTTTCCCCTCATAATGGTAATAACTCATCAATGGTCCCTTCAAGGGAGAAAGAAAAAAAATGTGGTGATATACTGTGTACCCTAATAAACTTGCCTGAGGATCAGAGGCAGACCCAGCCACTAGATTAGACATAGAGGTCAGGCAGTGGTGGCACACACCTTTAATCCCAGCTCTTGAGATCTCATTCCTTTGCTTGGGAAGCACACACACCTTTAATCCCAGGAAGTAATATGGCAGGGCAGGAAAAGGTATATAAGGCGTGAGGAAACAGGAACTCACTCTCTTTAGGTTGAGGATTTCGTAGAGGTAAGAACTAGTGGCTGGCTGCTCTGCTTCTCTGATCTTTCAGCTTTCCCCCTGACATCTGGCTCTGGGTTTTGTATTAAAAGACTATCAATGCCGGGCGGTGGTGGCGCATGCCTTTAATCCTAGCACTTGGGAGGCAGAGGCAGGTGGATCTCTGTGAGTTCGAGGCCAGCCTGGGCTACAGAGTGAGTTTCAGGAAAGGCGCAAAGCTACACAGAGAAACCCTGTCTCGAAAAACCAAAAAAAAAAAAAAAAAAAAAAAAAAAAAAAAAAAAGTAAAAAAAAAAGGACTATCAAAGATCCGAACACCATCTAGTGCCCAACATGGGGCATAAATCCACCAACAAGTTGCTTGCCTGTGGCCTTCCAGGCTCTGACTCAGGCTCCAGCTGTACACAGTTGGAGTCTCCACCCCACGTGGGCCGGAGTCCCTAACCTGCTGGCTACGTTTTTTGTTGTAGCAAACCCCATCAGTTTTGTTTTGTTTTGTTTTGTTTTGTTTTTGTTTTTGTTTTTGTTTTTTTTTTTTTGTTTGTTTTTTTTGGCTACGACGGCAGGGGGGGGCTCCAAAAACCACAGGAGTCAGCCGCTTTCTCTCACTCCCTCATGCAGACAGCTGGCTCTTTGTCTTCTTCTCTCCTGGTGGTTGTGGGCTCTCCCTGACTCCCCATCTTGAACGGCTACCACACAGGCAGCTGCCTCTACTGTTCTATGCAGAAGTGGTCAGCCTCACATCTGAATCGTCATTGTCAGCAGGTTTGGTGAGGGATTTCTTAAAGGGCGAAATTAGTTTAAAAAGTATTTTTTCCCACATTAAAAAGATGGGAAACATTTTTACAATGGAGGGAATTTGGTCTCTGTTTGACAGTCTGAAAATGGAACAATTAAATGAGAGGATAATTAATGTAGATGGGATTTATGTAATGTCAATTATAAATATAATTTGTTTATCATTTCTGTTTTATCATTTAAAAAGTTGGTTAATAAGATAAAATAAAAGATAAGATAAAAATTTTAGAAAAACTTGTTAAAATAGATCATAGAGAAGTTCAGACCCAGACAGAAGAATCAAAGTTGAACCAATCTCAGCATTTTATTATATGATTACAGAGAAACAGCCTAAGGCTTTCAAATGGCCAACCTTAACATATCCAGTAACCTTACAGGCCTTGACAAATGCTCAAGGCTGTGTACAAGCTGATTGGACTCCTGTGCAAATGTTAGATTTGAGGAGATTCAAAGAAGCTATAGTGTGATATGGCATGCATTCTCCATTTGTGAAGCAAATGTTAAACTCGTGGTCAACCTGTAATACAATTATCCCTCAAGACTGGAGAGATTTGGTTACAGCAGTCTTAGAGGCTTGTCTACAGTTACAATGGAGGACCTGGTAGAAGGATGAGGCTAAGACCATTGAACAATGAAGTATGGCTAGAGGTATGGGAATCTCCCAGGACAAACTTCTTAGAGAGGGTGATTATTGCTAATGTAGAAAGCCAATCTCTATATGATGACCACACCCTGGCTTTATGCCAAATGGCAGCCTTGAATACTTGGGACAGAATTGAAGAAGTAGGAAAGAAAATCGAGTATTTACAAAAGTTATAGAAGGCCCGAAAGAATCCTTCACTAATTTCTTACAAAGATTGATTTCAGCAGTAAATATAAAGATACCAAATTCAGAAGCTAGGCAGATAATAATTGAATCTCTGGTCTTTGAAAATGTTAGTGCACAATGCAAAAGGGTAATTAGGCTGTTAAAGGCACCCTAGGTAGAATGGATCTGAGATACAACAAATATTGAATCTCATGGCCATGATGATGCTTGTATAAGAGAGGTGATTTCCAGAGTTTTGAAAAAAAAATAGTAATGTCAGATGTTTCAATTGTGGTAAACAAGGTCACCTAAAAAGGGACTGTAAACAGGGCATTCCTAGAAACAATGTTTCTTCAAGGGACATTGGCAACAGAATTCCCCTCCCTTCTGGATTATGCAGAAGGTGTGGTAAAAGCAGCCATTGGGGTTGGGGATTTAGCTCAGTGGTAGAGCGCTTGCCTAGCAAGCACAAGGCCCTGGGTTTGGTCCTCAACTCTGGGGGGAAGAAAGCAGCCATTGGACTAACGAATGTAGATCAACAAGGGACAGATAAGGTAATCCTTTGCCTTTGCTAGAAGGAAATGCCATGAAGGATCTCTTGTAGGACCCTATGTCAAATTCCATTCAGTCCTTTCCTGTCATCATGGAGGAAACTCCTTCCCAGAACAATTAAAGAACCTAATGCCTATCATAAGAAACCATACTTCTCTGGATGATAGCACAGCTATGGAAGAGAGATCAAAAAATTCAGGAGAAACCGTAAATCAAAATTGATACAGCTTAGATAGGGAAAATCCCAAAGTTGGGCTTGGGGAAGGGTTTTGTTTTTGTCTTTCCGGAGAATGAAGGCTAAGAAATCTGAAGAATACAAGAATACTGGACAAATGAAACATCTAAGAAAAAGAAAATGTCCCATGAAAAAGATTTTCTTCAGTGAATCATGACCACATCCAAAAAGATGATGGGATTCCACAACAATGACTCCACGTAGACAGTGATATCTGGCTCTGGGTTTTTTATTAAAAGACCATCTAAGATTGAAACAATACAAGCTTGACATCCAGTTTAAAAAAAAAAAATAGTCAAGACATAAAGTACTGAGTCAATGCTGTTTGAATTTCCAGAGGTATTAGTCACTCATTGGATGGATTGTCTGTTGGGTCTGGGGTCTCACAATAATGGGGGACAGACCACCAAAGTCTATTAAACCAGAAGCAAACTTTATTCCATAAAAATAAAAAATAAAAACTTTTAAAAAAATAAAACACTACAAGGCACAAAAGCTTATCAGCTAGCTGAGACCACAGCCAATGTAGGAATTCTGAGCTATGGCAATAGAGATGAGTATTGGCCCCATTTCATAGTATCTGACATGGGGTGCATGCTAGGAGTCATGTAGAAAACAACTATTAAAAGTTAACTTTGGTCCAGGCAGTTGTTGGCTCTAAGGGTCAAGGGGGTTAAAAGTTAAGCCCTGGCTGTTGACAGAGGAGCTGATGTAAAGCGGAGACATTGTTAGCAGTTAACCTTTACAGCTGATGACGGTCAGTTTCCATCTCTTAAGCTTACAATTTTATATTTCTATACTCCTAGACCTTTCATGTCTAATTAATGTTTAAATGAATGTTTATTTTTCATAGTAAATAAACTAAAAATAAAATTCATTATTTTAAACTATATTTCTGGGTATGCTGTTGTCTGTTTATATTTATTGAAAAATTGGCTGTTGTATGTTGGGTGTGGGTTCATGCAGGTCCATGGAAAGAAGACAGACACAGAGGCACCCTCAGGATGATTTTTAGCCTTTCCAGCTGCAGGGGGATCAGTCTCTGGTGGACGGACTCACTGTCACTGAGCAAAGGACCTTTTTATTGTTATACAATTCACACCTTTAGCAAGTCTATTCCTATACCAAAAAGGGACAATGCCAAATGCAAGTTCTCAGTTAAGGAGTCCCATGGTTTGCCAGGTTGTCCCTCAACCAAGTTTGCACAGGCTTTGAACCCCTAGGAAGCTCTCAGACAAGACTTCAAGCAGAAGGTGTGAAGATGGGGGTGTCAGTCATAAAAGGCAGACCCCAGCCAGTGCTAACACTGCAGAATGAAACCAGCTGCAGGTCTGCAGGAACCCCACGTACCCCCTTTTTATGCCCAACAGTTAGTTATTTTTAAAATTATGTAGTTTTACAGCAAATACAGCCTTTTCTCTTTCTGTTTATCATTGTAAGTAAGCCAAAGAAACAAACTCAGCCAGGAGGAAGAGACGCCAGGAAATAATCAACATGAGAGCTGAAATCAATGAAATAGAAACAAAGAAAACAATACAAAGAATCAATGAAACAAAGAGTTGGTTCTTTGAAAAAAATCAACAAGATAGACAAGCCCTTATCCAAACTAACCAAAAGGCAGAGAGGGAGAGCATCCAAAACACATTTCAAAGCCAATAAGGTTACTGTTGCTAGCTCAAGAGTAACACCTGCTAAAACCAGAAATCTGGTAAAGTGATTCACAGGGTTAAATGAGGCTACTTTATCTGTCAGGCTTTCCACAATGTCCATTTCTGTCATATCAGGTAACTTTTTTGTAAAAGTTTCTTCAGTCTCTTGCTGTAAATCATAAATCTTTTGAGAAGAAATTGGGTGACTGAGCAAATGCATCTCAACCTTTTCGCAGTCATACCTCTATTATTGAACTTAAAGGTGTGATACAATAGAGTGTAACATTCCAGTCACATTTTGATTTTGTCTGTTCCCTTGATATTTCACAAAAGTATAACAGCTTGTCTCAGATCGGCTAATTCATTGACTATTTCATTATCTATTTTGTTTTGTTCAGTCCAAGGTTCTGTAGAACACTCACACCAGTCTCTAAGGAACTTACTCACTGGTCTCTTTACGAAGAGCCACTAAGCTGTTGCCGGAGCAGTCAAGGCAATAGTTCCCATAATGCCAGCAACAATCCAATAGCCAACCATTCACCTGCTCTTCTTAATAGTCTTTTTTTTTTTTTTGGTTTTTCGAGACAGGGTTTCTCTGTGTAGCTTTGCGCCTTTCCTGGAACTCACTCTGTAGACCAGGGTGGCCTCGAACTCACAGAGATCCACCTGGCTCTGCCTCCCGAGTGCTGGGATTAAAGGTGTGCACCACCACCGCCCGGCTTTTTTTAAATTTTTTTTTAAAGATTTATTTATTATGTATTCAGTGTTCTGTCTGCACATATCACTGCAGGCCAGAAGAGGGCACCAGATCTCGTTACAGATGGCTGTGAGCCACCACGTGGTTGCTGGGTATTGAATTCAGGACCTCTGGAAGAGCAGTCAGTGCTCTTAACCTCTGAGCCATCTCTCCAGCCCCTTAATATTCTTTCAACAAGCTTCTGTACCAGGATCATCACAGGAGAGTCTTGCCATGGACTCGGTTGCTGGGAAGACAGTTTAAATAATATAAGCGTTTGTGTGTTTATTTTGGGTCTGAGTGGCTGCAGGTCTGAGTGGGACTGGAGAAAACTCCATCTACACTCGGTAACTTCATGGGTATCCAGATTGCTGGCCTTGTTCTAAGAATGTATAAACTTTCAGTGGTTAAGTTGAAAGACATACTAGAATAAATACAGGTACGAAGGGTACAGAGTTAACAAGTGATGCTGTAATTATGTGGGTGCCATTGTACAGGCCCCTTTAGTAGCAAGTAAGATAATGGTACACATCCCATAAAAGGATTGCATTGATTTAGTCTAAAAGACAGACTGTACTTATCATCCTTAATGTTTAATTTTCCTTCCCATGCTTTAAGAGAATGGAGGGCACTTGCCAGTTTCCACAAGTTAGTGTGAACTGAATCACCAAATTTCAGAAGAGGACTTGCCAATCCAACTCCATGCCACTGGATAGGTTCATTAACAGCAGCACTAATTTCCACAGATCCGTTCAAACTATACCACTTCCATCTCATTCTGAGTAAGGATATTTTCCTTGAGGAGAGCCATAAGAGCTCCAGTCAATGACTTCTCCACGGGAGCTGTTAATGAATACTCAGGTTTCTCAATTTACATTGTTGCTGATGCACCCCATCAGATTCCTTGTTGGTAACTCTCATCTCACTAAATGGTAGAATTATGGAACTGGTAGCATTATTCTCCTGACCTTTAAAACCAGATGCATAAAGCATATAAAGCTTACTCTGATAATCTTGGGTAGTATTGACTATAAATAGCCATACTTGAAAGGTTATATTTAGACATTGAATTTGATTTCCCATAAAAATAGGAATTCCTTGTACTTCCACAGTATAATAATAATTGTTATTACTTTTTCCCAGACAGGATTTATCTGTGGAGCTTTGGAGCCTGTCCTGGAACTCACCCTGTAGACCAGGCTGGCCTTGAACTCACAGAGATCCACCTGCCTCTGCCTCCCAAGTGCTGAGATTAAAGGCATGCACCGTTACTGCCTGCCCTATAATTTTTAATCTCTTTACCCTTCTCCATTAGCTGAGCAGGACCTTGGTTGTCATTAGGATCAGGTATCCAACAACATCATTAACCACCACAGGAGTATCCATATCTCCCCAATTTACTGCTAAGTTAATTGGAAGATTTAGAATAAAGGCCAAGTAGTTATGATCAGTCCCAGTTACCTGTAAAGTTACCACAGATAGCACAGCAAGGAACAGATCTGTAGTATTTGGAGGTTTCTGAGTCAAAGGAATTATCACCTCCCCTTTGTCGAACAAATTCTTAAGCTGTCCCCAGGAGCCAAGGATTAGCTGTCTGCTTCAAAGGCCTCCTGTATTTTTCCTTTCAAGAGGTGTCTCAGCAGCTGAAGTATCCAAAAGATTCCTCTTGCTCATGCCAGTTTTTATCAGTTTTGATGGGATTCACAATTTCCTATCTCCTGTGGAAAGATAAGCATACCCTGAATCCTAACAACACTTTCCCTGGACTATTTTGATGTTAGAACATGTATACTACATGGGCTAACTCAATTTAGCACTTATTTCCATAACCCAGTGTCTTTCAACAGCTGCTGTCTCTGTTTCATTAGCATTAGTAAAGCATTATGCAGTCAATCCCTGGGGGTCCTCATATCCCCCTTCTGTTTAACAAGCATCTCCTTTAGAGTGCAATTAGATCTTTCAACAATTGCTTGTCCTGTAAGATTATATGGTATCACTGCAATGTGTTTATGTTGTAATGCGCAAAAAATTATTTCATTTTACTGGAAACGTTAGCTAGGACATAATCAGTTTTAATTTGTATCTGTATGCCCATTACAGCCCTTGTCTCTAGTAAATGTGTAATTATAGAATCTGCCTTTTCAGAACTTAAGTAGAAGCCCATTGAAATCCAGAGTATGTATCAATGGTATGATGAATATGTTTTAATTTTCCAAATTCTGCTAAATGAAATACATCCATTTGCTAAATTTCATTTCTTTGTGTAACTTTAGGATTAGTTCCTGAAGATAAGGGAACTTGATTATACCAGGAACAAGCAGGACAGTTTTTTATAATTTCCTTAGCTTGTTGCCAAGTAATAGAAAACTTTTTCTTTAAGCCCCTGCTATTATTTATTTATTTATTTTTGGAAGTTTTTTTTTTAAAAAAAGATTTATTTATTAATTGTGTATACAGTGTTGTGAGCCACCATGTGGGTGCTGGGAATTGAACTCAGGATCTTTGGAAGAGCAGGCAGTGCTCTTAACCTCTGATCCACCTCTCCAGCCCTAAATATTTTGTAACAAAGGAGTTTGTGTACAGTGTTGAAAATCTACAACTTCTTATTAAATTCACATTTCCATTTTACCTTTTTAAACAAATATTTATAATCATTATGTTATGTAGATTTAGATAAGTAAATACAACAAGTTCAGTGGTCCTTCAGCATTTTCCACAAAATGTTTTTTTTTCAAACATAAAAATAGGTTATAATTTCAAAGTCTAGAGTTATTTGAAGCTGGAAAATATTTACTCTGTAGAAAATAGTAAAAAATGATAACATTTCCCAATAAGCCCTTTTAAGCCACATATTAGCGAATTATACATATAAATATTGAATAGATTCTGGGATACAGAAGAAACCTATCTTCTTTTTTTCCCATTTTTATTTATTTATTTATATATTATCAGCTTTATACAGTACAAATTCTTATCCTAATAGTGAAATGTTTCATTGAGGCTTGCCCAGTAATTGAGTAAAACCAAATATTATAAGCCACAGTCATTCTAGGGTCCCCCCTGCTATGTAGCCTCCATGGTTCTGTGGGTTGCAGTCTGATTGTTCTTTGCTTTCTATCTAGAATCCACTTATGAGTGAGCACATACCATGTTTGTCCTTTTGGGTTTGGGTTACCTCACTCAGGATGATTTTTTCTAGATCCATCCATTTGCCTGCAAACCTCATGATGTCATTGTTTTTCTCTGCTGAGTAGTACTCCATTGTGTATATGTACCACATTTTCCTTTTTTTTCCCTTTTCTTTTTTTCCCCTTTTTTATTCTATTTATATTTTTATTATGTGTTTTAATTTTATACATCAGCCATGGGTTCCCCTGTCCTCCCCCCTCCCGCCCCCGCCCCCACTTTCTCTCAGCCCCTCCCCTCCATTCCCATGACTTCCAGGACCAAGACCCCCCCTGGGGATTCATTTAAACCTGGTGGATTCAGTACAGGCAGGTCCAGTCCCCTCCTTCCAGACTGAGCATGTGTCCCTGTGTAAGCCCAAGGTTCCAAACAGCCAGCTCATGCACTAAGGACAGGCCCTGGTCCCACAGACGGGGGCCTCCTAAATAGTTCAAGCTACTCAATTGTCTCACTTATCCAGAGGGCCTGCTCCAGCTGGGGGCTCCACAGCCGTTGGTTCATAACTCATGTGTTTTCTTTCGATTGGCTATTTGTCCCTGTGCGTTTTGCAATCTTGGATTCAACAATTCATGCTCTTGCAGTTTTTTTGGTTTTTCGAGACAGGGTTTCTCTGTGTAGCTTTGAGCCTTTCCTGGAACTTGCTTTGGAAATCAGGCTGGCCTCAAGCTCACAGAGATCTGCTTGCCTCACCACATTTTCTTAATCCATTCTTCAGTTGATGGGCATCTAGGTTGTTTCCAGGTTCCGGCTATTATGAATAATGCTGCTATGAACATAGTTGAAAAAATATGGAATGCTTCACGAATTTGCGTGTCAGCCTTGCTCAGGGGCCTTGCTAATCTTCCCTGTATTGTTCCAGTTTAAGTATTGTGCTGCCAAAGCGAGCACTTATTTTTATGTTTGTTTTGTTTTGTTTTTTTGAAGATATGAGTGCTTTATCTGCATGTACAACTTTATGCCAGAAGAGGGCATCAGACCCCACTAGAGATGGTTGTGAGCCACCATGTGGGTGCTGGGAGTTGAACTCAGGACCTCTGGAAGAGCAGGCACTGCTCTTAACCACTGAGCCATCTGTCCAGCCCTTAAACCCATCTTCATCTGTTCAGAGTTATGTTTTACTTAAGTTGTATAAGTGAGATTCCTATTCATCTTCCCCTTCACTGTTCGACTTACAGCAGACATTTTTTTCTATAGGCTAATCCATATTCTAAAAAGATTTAGCCTCCCCTCCTGAAAGTACAGCCAGCATATTTCATCAGCTTGATACAGTACAAATTCTTATCCTAATAGTGAAATGTTTCACTGAAGCATGCCCAGTGATTGGGCAAAACCAAAACTTATTATAAGCCACAGCCATCTTAGGTAGCCTCCCTGGTTCTGTGGGTTGCAGCCTGATTGTCCTTTGCTTTATAACTAGTATCTACTTATGAGTGAGTACATACTATGTTTGTCTTTCTGATTCTGGGTTACCTCACTCAGGATGATATTTTCTAGTTTCATCCATTTGCATGCAAATTTCATGCTATCATTGTTTCATGCTGAGTAGTACTCCATTGTGTATATGTACCACATTTTCTTAATCAATTCTTCAGTTGTTTCCAGGTTCTGGCTATTATGAACAGTGCTGTTATGAACATAGTTGAACATGTATCTTTGTGGTATGATTGAGCATCCCTTGGGTATATGCCCAGGAGTGGTATAGTCTTGAGGTAGATGGATTCCCAATTTTCTGAGAAACCGCTATAGTGATTTCCATAGTGGTTGTACAAGTTTGCATTCCCACCAACAATGGAGGAGAGTTCCCCTTGCTCCACATCCCCTCCAAAATAAGCTGCCATCAGTGTTTTTGATCTTAACCATTCTGACAGGTGTAAGGCGGTATCTCAGAGTCGTTCTGATTTGCATTTCTCTGATGATTAAGGATGTTGAACATTTCCTTAAATGTCTTTTGGGCATTTTAGATTCTTCTGTTGAGAATTCTCTGTTTAGCTCTGTAGCCCATTTTTTAATTGGATTGTTCAGTATTTTGATGTCTAGTTTCTTGAGTTCTTTATATACTTTGGAGATCAGCCCTCTGTCAGATGTGGGGTTGGTGAAGACCTTTTTCCATTCTGTAGGCTGTCGCTTTGTCTTGTTGACTGTGTCCTTTGCCCTACAAAAGCTTCTCAATTTCAAGAGGTCCCATTGATTGATTGTTTCTCTCAGTGTCTGTGCTACTGGTGTTATATTTAGGAAGTGATCTCCATCCAGTACGAATGAGTTCAAGACTACTTCCTACTTTTTCTTCTATTAGGTTCAGAGTAACTGGATTCATGTTGAGGTCTTTGATCCACTTGGACTTCAGTTTTGTGCATGGTGATAGATATAGATCTATTTCCAATCTTCTTCATGTTAACATCCAGTTATGCCAGCACCATTTGTTGAAGATGCTTTCTTTTTTCTATTGTACAGTTTTGGCTTCTTTGTCAAAAATCAAATGTTCATAGGTGTGAGAATTAATGTCAGGGTCTTCAGTTCGGTTCCATTGGTCCAAATGTTGGTCTTTATGCCAGTACCAAGCTGTTTTTATTACTAAATCTCTATAGTAGAGCTTGAGGTCAGGGATCATGATGCCTCCAGAAGTTGCCTTATTGTACAGGATTCTTTTGGCTATCCTGGGTTTTTTGTTTTACCATATGAAGTTGAGTATTATTCTTTGCAGGTCTGTGAAGAATTGTGTTGGGATTTGATGGGGATTGCTTTGAATCTGTAGATTGCTTTTGGTAAGATTGCCATTTTTACCATGTTAATCCTTCCTATCCATGAGCATGGGAGATTTTTCCATTTTTTGATATTTTCTTCAATTTCTTTCTTCAGAGAATTAAAGTTCTTATCATACAGGTCCTTCACTTGCTCAGTTAGAGTTACCCCAAGGTGTTTTATATTATTTGTGGCTATTGTAAAGGGTGGTGTTTCTCTGATTTCTTTCTCAGCCCTTTTATTATTTGTATATAGGAGGGCTACTGATTTTTTTGAGTTAATCTTGTATCCTGCCACATTACTGAAGGAGTTTATCAGCTGTAGGAATTCCCTGGTAGAATTTTTGGGGTCACTTATGTACACTATCATATCATCTGCAAACAGTGAAAGTTTGACTTCTTCCTTTCCAATTTGTATCCTCTTGATCTTCTTTTGTTGTCTTATTGCTCTAGCTAGAACTTCAAGTATTATATTGAATAAATATGGAGAGAGTGGGCAGCCTTGTCGTGTTCCTGATTTTAGTGGAATTGCTTTGAGTTTCTCTCCATTTAATTTGATGTTGTCTGTGGGCTTGCTGTAAATTGCCTTTATTATGTTTAGGTATGTTCCCTGTATTCCTGGTCTCTCTAGGAACTTTATCATGAAGGGGTATTGGATTTTGTCAAAGGCTTTTCAACATCTAATGAGATGATCATGTGGTTTTTTCTTTCAGTTTGTTTATATGGTGTATTACATTGACAGGTTTTCTTATGTTGAACCATCCTTGCATCCCTGGCATGAAGCCTACTTGGTCATGGAGCATTTTTTTTTTGATGTGTTCTTGGATTTGTTTTGCCAATATTTTGTTGAGTAGTTTTTCATCAATGTTCATGAGGGAGATTGATCTATAATTCTCTTTCTTTGTTGCATCCTTGTGCGGTTTGGGTATCAGGGTAACTGTAGCCTCATAAAAAGAATTTGGTAATGTTCCTTCTGTTTCTTATTGTGTAGAACAATTTGAAGAGTATTGGAATTAGCTCTTTTTTGATAATCTGGTAGAATTCTGCCTTGAAATGATTTGGTCTTGGGCTTTTTTTGGTTGGGAGACTTTTAATGACTGTTTCTATTTCCTTAGGTGTTATTGGTCTAGTTAAATAGTTTCCAGTTTTGTGGAATACAGGTTTTTGAAGTATGACCTGATGATTCTCTGGATTTCCTCATTGTCTGGTGTTATGTCTCCCTTTTCATTTCTGATTTTGTTAATTTGGATGCTTTCTCTCTCTCTTCCTTTTGGTTAATTTGGATAAGGGTTTGTCTATCTTGTTGATTTTTTCAAAAAACCAACTCTTTGTTGTGGTGGTATTGCATTCCCCCAAATATTGTATGTTCCCCGAAATAAACTCATCTGGGGTCAGAAAACAAGACAGCCACAATATTAAACATATGTGGTAGCACATGCCTTTAATCCTAGCATTTCAGAGTCAGAAATACCTCTGGATCTTTGAGTTCAAGGCCATATTAGAAACAGCCAGGCATGGTGAAACATGCCTTTAATCCCAGAAATCCAGCCTTTAATCCCAGGAAGTGATGGTAGAAAGTAGAAGTTTATATAAGGCATGAAGACCAGAAACTAGAAGCATTTGGCTGGTTCAGCATTTTGGCTGGTTAAGCATTCAGGCTTTGGAGCAGCACAGTTCAGCTGAGACCCATTCTGGATGAGGACTCAGAGGCTATCAGCCTGAGGAAACAGGATCCCCTGAGGAACTAGCAAGGTGAGGTAGCTGTGGCTTGTTCTGCTTCTCTGATCTTCCAGCATTCACCCCAATACCTGGCCTCAGGTTTGATTGCATTGATAAGTACCTTTAAGATTCATGCTACACTTTGTTTCATTGATTCTTTGTATTGTTCTCTTTGTTTCTATTTCATTGATTTCAGCCCTCAATTTGAGTATTTCCTGGTCTCTTTTCCTCCTGGGTGAGTTTGTTTCTTTTTGTTCTAGAACTTTCAGGTGTGCTGTTAAGTCACTAGTGTGAGATTTCTCCAACTTCTTTCTGTGGGCATTTAGTGCTATGAATTTTCCTCTTAGCACTGCTTTCTCAGTGTCCCTTAAGTTTGGGTATGTAGTACTTTCATTTTCATTGAATTCTAAGAAATCTTTAATTTCTTTATTTCTTCCTTGACCCATTGGAGCTTCAGGTGGGCATTATTCAGTTTCCATGAGATGGTAGGTTTCTATCATTTTTGTTGTTGAAATCTAACTTTAAACCATGGTGGTCCAATAAGTTACAGGAGGTTATTCCGATGTTTTTGTATTTGTTGAGATTTGCTTTGTGACTGAGTATTGGTTAATTTCTGAGAATGTTCCATGGGGTGCTGAGAAGAAGGTATATTCTTTTGTGTTAGGATGGAATGTTCTGTGGATATCTATTAAGTACATTTGGGTCATTACATCTGTTAGGTCCTTTATTTCTCTGTTTAGTTTCAGTCTGGTAGATCTGTCCATTGTTGAGAGTGGTGTGTTGAAATCTTCCACTACTTGTTTAGGGGGGTTGATGTGTGATTTAAGCTTTAGTAGTGTTTCTTTTACGAATGTGGGTGCATATTTGGTGTTCTGTAACCTTCTTTTTCTTCATAGGTATTTCTTTCTTTAGGTTAGGAAAGTTTTCTTCTATGATTTTGTTGAATATATTTTTTGTGCCTTTGAGTTGGTATTCTTCTCCTTCTATCCCTATTATTGTTAGGTTTGGTCTTTTCATGGTGTCCCAAATTTCCTGGACATTTTGTGTTATGACTTTTTTGGCTTTAGTGTTTTCTTTGACAGATGAATCTATTTTTTCTATTGTGTCTTCAACTTCAGAGATCCCCTCTTCCATCTCTTGCATTCTGTTGGTATGCTTGCATCTGTAGTTCCTGTTCATTTAGTCAAATTTTCTATTTTCAAAATTCCCTGAGTTTGTATCTTCTTTATTGTTTCGATTTTTAAACTTGAATTGTTTCCTTCATCTGTTTAATTTTTTTTTTTTTTTTTGCTTTCTTTGATTTTTCCAAATTTTTCTCCATTTCTTTAAGAGAATTTTTCATTTCCTCTTTAAGGGCCTCTATCATCTTCTTAAAGTCATTTTTAGGGTTGATTTCTTCTGTTTCTTCTGCCTTGGTATGTTCAGGTCTTGTAGGTGTAGAATCACTAGGTCATGGTGTTGTCATATAGGTCTTCATGTTGTTGCCTGTGTTTTTGCACTGGCATCTACTCATCTCTTCCTCTGTTCAGTGCAGGCAGTGTCTGTGTCTGAAGGTGCCTCTCCTGTTCCAATTGTTAGTCTTGGTCCACTGGGAGTTCTTGGTCAAATCTGTGCTGATGGGCTCTGTTTCTCCAGAACAGCTTAGTCTAATTGGTGTTAGTGAGTTCTGTCTCAGGGAGCAGTTGTTCCCAATTGGTGCAGGGTGTGCTTATGGCTCTGGTGGTTGTTGGTGTAGCATGGGATGGTTTTCTTGGTGAGGGGGCAGGGAAAGAGGCCACTGTCTGGTCCCTAGTGCTCCAATGGCTGGGAGCCTAGGGGTTAGAGACCTGGTCTGCTGGTCTGGAGATGGGGCCTTACCTGTTCCTGGTCGGTGTAGGGTGGGCTTATGACTCTGGTGACCTGGTTCGGTGGCTGGTCGGCTGCTTCTCTTGCGTTCTTGAGCCGAACGCTGCTGGCTGGCCAATTCCTCAGCTGATCTTGTTTCCTCAGACTGCAGGCTTCTGAGACCCCTCCGGAATGGATCTCAGCTGAACAGGTTGTTCAGTAGGGCAATCTCACCAACACCTCCAAGTTGTTGGGCTCCTCAGGATTAGCTGGACCCCAGGCCGGCCTCGGGCAGAATGCTGGGGTCTGGTCTGGTTGCGTCCCACATCAATGGATCCTTCACCAAGTACACAAAGGGATAGGGTAGGGCCCTAGGACTCAGTGGAAGGAAGCGATGTGTTGTAGGTCCACAATGCTCAGTACCAGGAGGCAGAGCTAGCAGTATACAGGCCGGAAGTAGAAGTCAGAGCAGAATGTTAAACAGAAGAACTTCACCACGCCGCAGCTTCCAAAGTCAAGCCCCTACTAGTAACATGGTGTTTCTTGTGAAATTCTGAGGCTTCCAACACATTTCCTATCAATAACTGATCAATCTCTTCATTTCCTTTTGCTAAAGGCCAGGCAACCAGTATGAGATCAGATGTGGGTAATATAAAGTGGGCAATTCCCTTCTCAGATTGCCTGTTGTTGTTGTACAAATAACAAAGTTGATTCTAAATTATCAGGAATAAGTTCAGCAATTTCTATATGAACTACAACCCTTTCTGCATATTGAGATTCAGCAGTTCTATTAAGAGATTCATTGAGGTCTAATAAAACCATCAGCATGGCATACAACTCTGATTTCTGAACCAAAGCATATGGCCTTTGAACAACCTTACTGATAGGTCTGGCTTTATAACCAGCCATTCCCAATTTGTTTGCATCAGTATAAAATGTAAGAGGCCCAGAAATAAGTGCTCTCTTCACTATGCAGGGAAGAATTCATTGGGTTCTTTTTTACTTTGAAGTTGCTTTCTTTTCAGATATTTGCTGTTAATTTCTCCTAAGAAACTACTACATGCTCTCTGCCAATCGTCATTAATCATCCACAACTACATAATTTCAGCGTTGGTATAGGACACTACAGTCTCAGCTGGATCCATTCCTGAGAATTGAGAAGTCTTATTCTTCCTTTTATGATTACTCCAGAAACCTTTTCTATATGGGTCTTTAACTTTTTACCCTGTAAGCTAAAAATATCCATTCTAAAATATTATCCTCCCTCTGCATAATGAGTCCAGCAGGGGAATGATTGAAAGGTACAATCACTAAAATACATTTAGTTGTGAAATCTAATCAATCCACATAGGCATTTTGTAGCTTTGTTCTACTTGAGATAATTCCCTCTTGGCCTCAGCTGTTAATTGTCTTAGACTGTTTAAATCTGAGTCAACTTGTAAAATTTGAAACAAATTACTTAATTCTTGAGTAGACAATCTAAGGGTAGGCTGTAACCAGTTAATATCACCCAGTAAGTTTTGAAAATCATTAAGAGTTTGCAACTGATCTCTCCCAATCTGTACTTTTTACAGCTGAATTCTCTGTTTACTTAATTTATAACCTAAATAACTAGGAGAATCTCCTTTTGTATTTTTCAGGAGAAATTTGTAATCCCAAACAGAGTAAAATTTTCTGTACCACATTAAACATTTTTTCTAAGGTATCCATATCAGGAGCAGCCAATAAAATATAATGATAAATAATGAGGAAATTGTTTACATATCACTTCCAGAAGTTGATTTACAAAATATTGACACAATGTCGGGCTAATTAATAAACCCTAAGGAAGGACATTTCAGTGGTATCTCCTTACTGGTTGAGTGTTATTATAAGTAGGCACTGTAAAAGCAAGTTTTTCTCTGTCTTGTCTTGTAAAGTAATGATAAAGAAGCAAAATTGTAAATCAGTAACTATAATAGGTCAATCTTCAGAAAATAAAGAAGGTAATGGAATTTTCCTTGACAATTCTTGTTTGTCTGTTTGACTGTTTGTTTTGTTTTGTTTTTTTGAGAAAGGGTTTCTCTGTGTAGCTTTGGAGCCTTTCCTGGAACTCACTCTGTAGCCCAGGCTGGCCTCCAACTCACAGAGACCCGCCTGGCTCTGCCTCCCGAGTGCTGGGATTAAAGGTGTGCACCACCACTGCCTGTCGACAATTTTTTTCAATATCTTTTTCAGAAACATGCCCCATTTTTAACACCATTTTATGAGCTGTTTCTGAAATTGTAGGAATATTAATCTGAGCTCCCCATTGTTGTAATAAATCTCTCCCCCATAAATTCATGGCTGTATCAGCTATATAAGGTTTTAACATCCCTATTTGTCTTATACATTTAATTCATTCTGTACTCTGTTTTACCTGAGATAAGGTTCCAGTGCCTACAGATTGAGTGGAGACTTTTTTTTTTTGACAGAGCTGAGGATTGAACCCAGGGCCTTGTGCTTGCTAGGCAAGCACTCTACCACTGAGCTAAATCCCCAACCATGTGTGGAGACTTCTTGTTATGGCCAATTGAGATCTGAAGATTTTTGAAAATGTATGGATACATTAGCATTAGTGTCTAGTAGGCCTGAAATTTCAATGCCATTTACTTGTAATTTTAGTTTTGACCTCTTATTATTAATAATAGTTTGTCAGCCGGGCAGTGGTGGAGCACACCTTTAATCCCAGCACTTGAGAGGCAGAACCAGGCAGATCTCTATGAGTTTGAGGCCAGCCTGATCTACAGAGCAAGCTACAGAGAGAAACCCTGTCTCAAAAAACAAAAACAAACAAGAAGTATTAAAAACAATCTCTATATGATTTTAATAGGTAACTTTAGGCATACTATGGAGTATTTTTATAAAATCTTAAAAAGAAGATTTTTTTTATAGATCTCAAGTCACATTTTAATGCAATTTGCTAATTATTAACAGTGTGGACCAACAGTTTTCCTGTATTTTATTTAGTGAAAAAATAATTTTTGTAGGCATTTGGTAATGCCCTTGTCTATCTATCATTACTGAAAATGTAGATTTCTGCTCTTTAAGTTGCTTTCTAGAAATCCTTGGTTAAATTCTATAAAAATGTAACACCTGAAACAGAACAGGTTGTTAGCTTATTAGATAATGTGGTTACTAAGGTAAAAGTTCAGAAAAAATAAATCTGTTACTGATAAAGAGTACCTATTTCTGGGGCCCTTCCATTCCATACTGATGCACGTAAGTTAGGAACGGTTGGTTATAAAACAGGAAACATAAGTAAACTACTTCAAAGTCCATATGCTTCAGTTCAAAAACCAAGAATTTTATGCCACTCCCAGTGAGGGGCTGGAGGGGTGGAGCCCCACCTAGTATTATGAAGATGAGAAAGGAAGGCTTTGGTTTGAAGCTCTCTGGTTATCTGACCCTCCCATTGTGTTCTGCCGAGAGGGAGCCTGGGTTTCCGTGGTCTATCTTGTAAAAGGTTGCTCATATCTGAGAATCGTTTGTCCTGCCCCATCTCCTGCCTCTGGAAAGTGGGATTCCAGCAGGTGCCATCGGGCGTGGCCATGCATGCAGACTGGTGGCTGGTCCCTGTTCTGACCTCTACAGGTACTACGTGGCAGGTTATCACCAGCGTCCCATGCCTGGGGTCACCGCCACCAACACCCCAGCATGTGGTTTATCTGTCCCTGCCCATCTGATAAGTGCTGAGAGCTCAGCACCTCCTGGTGGCTTGAATTTGCTTTCTTTGGCGTACAGGAAGGTAGGGCACCTTTAAAAACACAACAGGCGTTTTTCTCAGGCCTGTTTTCCCTCACCCGGCCTCCCAGGGCACTTATCTCACCAGGGTGAGTCCCAGGAGCAAGGCAGGACCTGGGTGGGGTGTCCTTACCTGTTTATGAGGTGGGGATCATTTGCACCTCAGTGATTCCAAAACCTCAACTGTCAGTGGAGTGGACATTGGGCAGTCAGCCGGCTGAGTCCCTGGCACCGTGATCAGGTGCTACGGGAGGTGTTTTCAATTGCTTGAAACACTGACATGACCCCAGGAAATGATGCAGAGGCACTTAGCCCGGTCCCCTCGCCAGCCTCAGCCCCACCTCGTGCATTTCCAGAACATTACGTCCAAAAACAAAACAACAACAAAACCCCCAGTCCTCCCCAGCCCGGCAGCTCGTGGTCTACGCTCCTTGTCTGTGGTTTTCCCTGCCCGGGAATTTCTCATGAGCCCATCACACACAGCCAGGACATTGGTGCTGTCAGCTCATTCCATTTTCGTGGTTGACTAAAATCCCAGCACCTGGGCAGACCACAGCATGTGAGTAGGGCGCTGGGACCTCCGATGCAAGGGACCTGTTGTTTTGAGTTCTGTGGGAGTTGCCACCCAGAGAGGGATTAGTGTGTCATGTGACATTCAGTTCTGTATCTCTGCCCACTCTGCACCGGTCCAGGGAGCCAGCCTCAGGAGGACTCGGTCTCCAGTCTCCGGACTTACTTCCTCTTCCCCAGCAGTCTACTAGGCCCCCAAACTCAAGAGGTAGGGACTACAGGGTTTAGGGGTAACTCTGGAAGTGAGGAAGAGGTGACGTGATCCTGGTATTTAAGAGTCAAAGGGGCACTCGGGAGGCAGAGGCAGGCGGATTTCAGTGAGTTCGGATTTCAGTGAGTTCAAGGCCAGCCTGATCTACAGAGTGAGTTTCAGGACAGCCTGGGCTACACGGAGAAACCCTGTCTCAAAAAACAAAACAGGGGTTGGGGACTTAGCTCATTGGTAGAGAGCTTGCCTAGCAAGTGCAAGGCCCTGGGTTCGGTCCTCAGCTCCCAATAGACAAACAAAAAACAAACAAAAATCGGTAGCAAATTTCTGCCCTCCGGGTGTCCTCCATTGTGCTGTAAGCCTGTATTTAAGGCCTCCTCCCTCCTTCAATAAATGGCATTGGGCATTCATAAAGAAAGTTCTGGATTCTAAGTTTCTGGGTTCTCTTTCCTCCTGCAGCGCGGGCTGAGCTGGGGAGGGGGGAGTGCAGCGCAGGACTGCAAGACAAACGTGGCTTGCACCGCTCAGCCCAGGGGAGCCCCGGCTCCCTCTCAGTGCGGAGGGAGGAGGGAAAGGGAGGCTCTAAGTGAGGGAGGGGGAGGGAGGGCGCCAGACCCTGCCAGGGCCGGGACCGGAGTGGGGAGAGGTCAGGGTGGGGATGGAGGTGTCCACTGGAAGTGGGGGTGGGGATCAGGGTGAATAGGCATGGCCTGGAAAGGGGGAGGTAGGGGTCGAGATGTGGACCCTTGAGGCGAGAAATCTGGAAGAAGGGCGTGGCCTAGAAGGAGGGTAGAAGAGGAAGGAAAAGGCCAAGGTGGAGGGCAGGATGGAGGGGCGGGCCGAGGAGGCAGAGTGGGGGGCGGGAACGGCGCGAGGGGGACTTTCTGCTTGGCCACCGGGAAGTTCGCGGGGCTGGAGGAAGGAGCCCGCAGGGAGGGCGGGAAGGAGGCGGAAGAAGGAAAGAAGCCAAGCACCGGGGCGGGACGGTCCTCCAGGTGGAAACGGTTCTTCCTCTCGGGCTGTCCGGAGCTGGCGCCCGCGGTGAGTGCCGGGGTCCCGGGGGCCGTGGCGCGGGGTTGGGGTCTGGACTCGCTGCGCGTCCTCGACCGCCCGGCACAGGCTGCAGCGGCCCAGGGGCCCCGGGTCTCGGCCACGTTCCGGGGTCAGGAGCCCGCACTTCTCTCCAGTTCGCGTCCGCATAGCCCAGTGGCTCTGACCCTGACTCGGTTTCCCCCGTTTGTGTTTGTGATGTTTCCAGACACTCGGAATCTGCCCTCACGCTGGCACTTGGGAAGCTCGGAGGAGACGCGTTAGTTCTCCAGCCCTCGGTCCCCAGTGGCACGAGGCTGCGGGGAGGTGAAGGCGAGGCGGGGCGGCCACAGTGCGTTAAATTTCGAGCGTTTGTGTTGCTAGCCAGGGTTCTGACGCTTTGGGGTAATTCACCTTCTTTTTTTCCTTCCTTTTCTGGGACTGGCTTTGAAGGCTCTACTTCCCTCCCTCGGCCCCCCGAGGGCTGGGGCTGCACCCCCAGCTCCACTCCCTCACCTTGGCCTGTCATTGTCGGAGAGGCAGGTGTGGCAGCGAGGGACCGTGGCTGGTCCATCTGGCTTCAGTGTTTGCTCAGCAGGCCCAGGCCGGCTCTCCTTGGGCGTGACGCTTGGCTCCCTGGCTCGGGCTGGGAGGATCCTGGGGTCCCGGGGACTTCTCTGCGACCCCAGAGGTCGGGAGTCCTCTGCTGGGCGTCCGGCTCCGCTTCCCCTCCGCGCGGGAAACGACTCTGGTCCCGGGGCTGACCGACCCCCTGCCTCGACCCCCAGGCCTTTGAGTGGGGTGGAGCAGGGGTGGAGGTGTTTGCTTTAACCTTGATTACTCGGGCCATTTGCCTGTGACATTTATCTCTGAGAAAACTAAAGTGATTATTGTAATCCTGACGTAAATGTCACCGGAAGAGGTCAACTGGATGGATGGGACCGGTCCGGAGGGGTGGGGACTGGGGTGACCCCAGAGGCCAGGCCAGCACAGCCCTGCTGTTTGGGAAGGGCGAGGATCCGGGTCTCACCTCTGCAGCCTCGGTTCCCCATCTGGGCTAATGGTCCGGGATCCTGGTCCCTTCCTTCCCGGTTCCCGGAGAGGGCAAGGGCCCCCTTCCGTGAATCTCGAGGGTGGCTCGAAGCCTCACGCCCGGAAGCTGAGATGCACAGGCGGGGCCAGGGCAGGCTGGTCACCATGAAGACCTGGGGCGAGGCTTCCCATAGCTTTATCTTTATAGGAATTCTCTTTTTGTACATAAAAGTAAGTCCCGGCTCCTTGTAAAGAGAAACTTGCCAACACAAGGAAAGGCAAACTGGAACAATCCAGAGAGGAACCATCTGCGCTCAGGGCTGGTGCAGCTCGTCCTGCCCAGCCTGGCATTGGGTGGCCCCGGGCATGTATGGGTCTGTGACCTGCTTGCCATCTGGGAACGTAGGCTGACCGGTGGACCCAGGTGGGGCCCTTCCAGCAGCTCCTAACCTCCTCTACACCCTGCAGTCTGGGAGAATGTCCCAGAGCGTTCCGTCCCCAGAGGTCCAGACATCCATCCCAAAGCCTCTCAGTGCACTCCCCTGCAGCTTCCACAGCCTCACAGGCCCCTGGAGGGGGACCAGGCAGGAGCCAGGGGCTTATGAATATTCATTACTTAATAACCCATCACATCATTAAGACATTGTTTGAATCACAGGTAGTAATGATACCACCTCATGAGTATTCAACAAGTCATTAATATTTAAATGAATTCATTAATATTCACATCATCCCTACACAGCACTGATCCTTAATACCTTGTTTGGGTCATTAATGTAAAGTGTGGCTGTTTAGTAATCAGGCCATCGGGTTTGCCCTGCGCATGCTCAGTAATGGGGCGTCGATTTTTGAGCATGGTGCTTTTATTACCCAGTGCCACGTGAGTATTCAGTGTCCTTGGTATCCAAGGCACATTAACATGCACTGAATAATTAATGGCTGGTGACTCATGAATATGCAGCGTCTCATTAACAAGCAGCATTTTCTTTATGTTCACTGGCTTTTTTGTAGCCAATAGCTCTTTATCCCTGGAGGCTCATTTGTAATTACTGTCTCGTTAATATTCAATGAGTCCTTGGTGTCTGCGACTCCCAGACGGTTTATTTCTTTATTTTTTGCACCTATTTCTGATGCAGCGGCTGCAAGTTGCTGGGCCTCAGGGACAGCAGAGATCAGGAGAGCAACAGCCCCAGTGCTCACTGTCGCTGCTGTCTAGGAATATTCAAACATTCAGGAATTTGTCTTCAGCATACACCCGCAGCTTCTTATGTTTTTCAGTTTTGGTTTGGTTTTGTTTGTTCCCTGTTTTTTTTTTTGTTTGTTTTTTTTTTGAATTTTTGAGACAGGGTTTCTCTGTGTAGCTTTGCGCCTTTCCTGGATCTCGCTTGGTAGACCAGGCTGGCCTCGAACTCACAGAGATCCGCCTGGCTCTGCCTCCTGAGTGCTGGGATTAAAGGCGTGCGCCACCATGTTTCCTGTTTTTAAAGATTTGTTTATTATGGATGCAGTGTTCTGTCTGCATATATGCTTGCATGTCAGAAGATGGCGCCAGATCTCATTACAGGTGGTTGTGAGCCACTATGTGGTTGCTGGGTATTGAACCCAGGACCTCTGGTAGAGCAGCCAATGCTCTACAGCCCTGTTTCTTGGTTTCTTGAGACAGAGTTTCTCTGTGTAACCCAGGTTGTCCTAGAACTTGCTCTGTAAACCAGGCTGGCATCAAACTCACAGAGATCCACCTGCCTCTGCGTGCACCACCAATGCTGGTGGGGAGGAACAGTGAGCCCTGTGCCTAGCAGGTGCTACTCAGGGGCTCCACCCTGACCACGCCCCCAGCCCCTCACTGGGGATTCTAGGCGGGGCTCCACCCTGACCACACCCCCAGCCCCTCACTGGGGTTCTAGGCGGGGCTCCACCCTGACCACGCCCCCAGCCCCTCAGTGGGGGTTCTAGGCTGTCATTCTCCCCAGCCTGGATGTGGCAGCCACCACATTCTCCCCAGCCTGGTTGTGGCAGCCACCACAGGGAAAGCTTGGTCCTCAGTCCCTGTCGGTGTTCGTGTCTGCACCCGCCTCCCCCGTTTGTGTTGGGAACAGCACAGGACGCTGCTCTAGGCTCCAGGCTCCGGGGATGGAGGGTCCCTCGGAGCTCGGGGTCCGCACAGTCGCCCCCTTCCTGGGCCCTCCCCTCCACCTTCTGTGACCCTGGGCTCCTGACACCGAGCTCCACCTCAGCCCCTTGCTGGTGGTGGGCAGCAGCACGCATGCCCAGTGCTCCGCACAGCGCCCAGGTCCCCTCCGCGGTTTGTGTTCGCCGGGTCCTTCATGCCCTGAGCAGCCACTTCCCTCTCTCTTCAGACTTGGTGGCAAGCCCCTTTGCCCGCTGAGCCCTCCCCAGGCCGCTCCCCAGGCCGCTCTCACTCCTCACAGGTTTAACCTCAGGCCCAGCAGGTTGGGTCTCCTTGAGTTCAAAGCCAGCCTGGGCCCAGGCCTCTCTCCGCCATGTCCCCTCCCTGTCCTGTGTCTGCCCAGGCACTCAACACTGTGTCAGCTCAAGTAGGAGCTGTGGGCCTCACCTCTTCCTCCGCCCTCGCCCAGCGCTCCCGCTACCCCACCCCTGGCCCCACTCCTCAGCCAGGCCTTCAGCGTCTCAGGGGGCTGACCCCCACACTCAGGCATCAAGCTCACCCCACTTCTCCGGCGCAGTTAACTCAGCTGCCAGGGCCTCTTGGAGAACCAGTCCTTTCCCTCTGTGGACACCTGAAGGGCCTTCGCTGAACTCCTGTGCACCCTGGAACTCACTCTGCAGCCCAGGCTGGCCTCGAACTCACAGAGATCCTCCTGCCTCTGCCTCTCGAGTGCTGGGATTACAGGCATGCGCCACCGCCGCCCAGCTGCTGCCTTTTCTCTCTTTAGGAGCCTGGCTCTCAGGGTCTTGTCCAGGGTCAAGCTGCCTCAGGCTTCTGGGCACCCACACAGAGTTGTTGACAGGATGAAGAAAGTTCTTTCTTTCTTTCTTTCTTTCTCTCTCTCTCTCTCTCTCTCTCTCTCTCTCTCTCTCTCTCTTATTTATTTTGAGGCAGGGGCTCAGTTTGTAGCCCAGGCTGTCCTAGAACTCACTGTGTAAATCAGGCTGGCTTCAAACTCACAGAGATCCTCCTGCCTCTGCCTCCCTACTGCTGGGATTAAATGTGTGTGCCACCTGGCATATTTGAGGTTTTAACAGGAGTTTGGGTGCCTTGGCAGAATCTGAAGATCTCGGCCACATTAACAGAGGTCTAGCCTAGGCATTGATAGAGGTCTGACCTAGGCAGGAGTCTCGTCCCTGACCCTGACTGAAGCTGCTCAAACTTCAGGAAAAGCCTGAGAGCCCCATGTGTATCCATTAGATGAAGGAAGGAAGGAACTAATGATGCACTTCAAACCCACAGGAGCCAGGGGCAGGGTGTGGCTGCTGTGCAGGGACCTGTCCCTCAGGGGGAGCTGAAGGACAGTGCAGCTAAGGGCACAGCTCGGGTGTGTGGGCTCACTGGGGAACAGACCTGTTGAATGAAGACTCAGAGGCACCTTCTGAAGGAGTCCAGCCTTTCGCACTGCGGGGGATCCAGTCTCCAGGGACTGAAACACTTTCCCTTCATCCGGGACAATTTTATTTTCCTCAATATTTACACTTTAGCTAGTTGATTTCCATGTGTTCAAAACAACCGCAAATCCCTCGATTTCTCAGGTACCACAGTGTTCCAGGTTTCCTGAACCAGGTTTTTTGTTTTTTGTTTTTTGAGACAGGGTTTCTCTGTGTAATTTTGGAGCCTGTCCTGGATCTCGCTCTGTAGACCAGGCTGGCCTCGAACTCACAGAGATCCGCCTGGCTCTGCCTCCCGAGTGCTGGGATTAGAGGCATGCGCCACCACTGCCCCGTTCTGAACCAGGTTTTGCATAGGCTTGAATCCTTGGGAGACTCTGAGACAGGATTCACTTAGGGCAACAAGAGAAACAAAAGGTGTCTGCTAAACAAGAGATGGGGTAGGGCTTGGTGCTGCTCTCTGGAGCAGGGCCAGGTGTAGCCCAGGGGCCGCCACAAGCTAGCAAAATCTCTCCTATGCAAAGGGTTCCTACAAATGGATCACAGCAAGGTCTGGAGGCAGGACGCCCCGGCACTTTTCCAGGGGCTCATCTTGTTTTACTTGGAGGTCCAGAGAGGTCAAACCACTGTGTCAAGGTCATCCAACAGAACCCATGACGCAGAGCCAGGAGGCCTACAGGGCCCAGGCACTAGCAGGTGGGTTTGCCTGGGGCCTACGGTTTCAAGGACACTTGTTAACTGCCTCACTGTTGTTCCAGGAGCCAGTGGGGAGACCCAGAACAGCCTAGCTCAGCACATATATCCCAAGACAGACCGAGGTAGGTGTCAAGGTTCAACAGCCATTCAACAAATGCTTGTTGCTGGAAATGCTTTGTGTGCTGTGACATGGGGGGGGGGCCTGGGGTGTCCCCTGTAAACCTGCAGACACCAAGGTCAGGGCATGGAGCATACAGCCAGGGTGTGTGGGTCCAGCACCAGTCTCCAGGGGTGAAGGGCGCTTCTGAGTGCCAAGAAGGGTTCAGTGAAGGAGGAAGTCCTTCCCTGAGTCTGACCTAGTACAACTACACTGCAGCAACACTGTGTCATACTAGAAATCAACACAGACAGCAGAGAACATGCACAGAATCCTCGGTCACCAGGGGAGGGGTCTGCAGGGAGGGTGAGACTGAACCTGAGGTCTGGGAGGAGAGCCAGGTCTGGTGACACCATCATCCCAGTGCTGTAGGTTATTTTTACTCTCTGGGCTCTTTTGGGGGGCTGCCACCTAACTCCCAAATGAATCACACATGGAGGCTCGCTCTTGATTATAAATGCTTGGCCTTGACTTGTTTCTAGCCAGCTTTCCCTTAACTTTAAATCATCTCTCGTCTTTTGCCTCTGGACTTTTCTCTTTCTCTATTCGTGTGTACCTTTCTTTGTAGCTCGGTGGCTGCCCCTGGGTCCTCCTCCCTCTCTCTTCCTTTCCTCCCAGACTTCTCCTTCTGTTCATTCTCTGTCTGCCAGCCCCGTCTAGCCTTTCTCCTGCTTTGCTATTCAGCTCTTTCTTAGAGCATCAGGTGTTTTAGACAGGCACAGTAACACAGCTTCCGAGTTCAACAAAGGCAACATAAAAGAATGCAACACACCTTAAAATAATGTTCTACAACATCCCAGAGCATGAGGACAGGAGGATGGGAAGCTCAAGGCCGTCCTTAGCCACACAGCAAGTTTGTGGCCAGCCTGGGCTACATGACCCAATGTTAATGGGGAATAAAAGCTTCCTGAAAGCGAGATCATTCAGGCTGGGGTTCTGTGGAGTTTACCACAAACATCAAATGCTTTCTGCCTCGGCCTTTCACCCACCTCATGCTGGGCCGGACCGAGAGCAGCCGGACAAGACGCAGGATAGCGTTGCAGACACAAAGGTCCCTGACTGGAAGTGCCAGGGCACAGGAGGGCCAGTAGAGGATGCCTGGAAGATGGATCATCCAAATGGGTTTTGAGGGAGGATTGGAGTTTGCCAAAGGAGACAGCTGGGAGTTCAAGGGTCTGTGGTAACCAGGCCTGGGTTCAAGTCCAGCGAGAGTCAATTGGGGGGGAGGGACGCGAGCGCTCATGTCTGTCCACCAGCGCCTGTGCTGGGTGTTGGGGTGCACAGCTCCCGTGACCTCGTTCTAGGGCCCCGGACGCCATGCGGCTGTCCCGGGCGCGCCCGGATGTGAGCCTGGTCCTGGTCCTGGTCCTGGCCCTGGCCGCCCTCGCCATGCTCCTCCTGTCTCACATGTCGCCGCCCGGCTGCTCTGCCCCGGAGAGGCCCGCGGAGCCCCAGGAGGTCCCCACGTGGCCCCCGGGACCCCCGCGCGCGGCCCCCACCCCGTGCCGGGCCAACCTGTCGGCGGCCGCGCACCCGGACTTCGCGGCGCTGCCCGCGCACGTGCGCGACTTCCTGCTGTACCGGCACTGCCGCGAGTTCGCGCTGCTGCGGGAGCCGCCGGCCGCCAAGTGCGCGCAGCCCGTCTTCCTGCTGCTCGCCATCAAGTCGTCGCCCGCCAACTACGGGCGCCGGCAGGTGCTGCGCAGCACGTGGGCGCGCGAGCGGCAGGTCCGGGGGGCGACGCTGCGCCTCCTCTTCCTCGTGGGCAGCGACCGGGACCCGCACCAGGCGCGCAAGTTCAACCGGCTGCTGCAGCTGGAGGCGCGCGCGCATGGCGACATCCTGCAGTGGGACTTCCAGGACTCCTTCTTCAACCTCACGCTGAAGCAGGTGGGCGAGGGAAGCGGGGTTCTGCCGGATGCCCACGAGACCCAGGCAGGGGGCGGGCCTGTGGGACCCCGCCAGCCTGCCTGTCCCCCACTCCACCCACAGGTCCTCTTCCTGGAGTGGCAGCGGACCCGCTGTCCCAACGTCAGCTTCGTGCTCAACGGGGACGACGATGTCTTCGCGCACACGGACAACATGGTCACCTACCTGCAGGGCCGCGACCCGGACCGCCACCTCTTCGTGGGTCACCTGATTCAGAACGTGGGTCCCATCCGCTCGCCTTGGAGTAAGTACTTCGTGCCCACGCTGGTGACCGAGGACGAGCACTACCCGCCCTACTGTGGCGGCGGCGGCTTCCTGCTGTCGCGCTTCACCGTGGCCGCGCTGCGTCGCGCCGCGAGGGTCCTCCCAGTTTTCCCCATCGACGACGTGTTCCTGGGCATGTGTCTGCGGCAGCAGGGCCTGGCGCCCGCCTCGCACGACGGGGTGCGCACGGCAGGGGTGCACGCCCCCAGCCCCCGCCTGTCCTCCTTCGACCCCTGCTTCTACCGGGGGCTGCTCCTGGTGCACCGCTTCCTGCCCTTCGAGACGCTGCTGATGTGGGACGCGCTGAGCCAGCCCCGGCTGGACTGCGGCCGCCGCGGCCTGGTCTACTGAGCGGCGGAAGCCCTCTGGGTGCTGCTCAGAGCAGGCGCTCTGGACCGAACCACGCCAGCCGGACTCTGAATGGCTGCCAACAAGTGCCGCGGCCAGGGACCCTCTGGAGCCCCCCGTGTCCCCAGGAAGAGGGGCGGGGGAGCGAGGCGGGCCTGGGCTTGGTCCCAGTGGTGTCCCTCAAGGACTCAGGGAACAGCGTCAGGGCAGGGGGGGGTCTGTGTCCCACAGACGGGGGTGGCGGACCATGAAGCCTGTGGAAGGCTGAACCCCAGGCTCGGCCGATCTCTTTTCATTTTATTGATTTAGAATTATTGTTTCGGGCTGGAGAGATGGCTCAGCGGTTAGAGCACTGGCTCATCTTCCAGAGGACCTGGGTTCAATCCCCAGCACCCACATGGAGGCTCACAACTGTCTGTGACTCCAGTTCCAGGGGATCTGATACCTTCACACCAATGCAGATAAAATAAAGTTTAATAAATCATTAAAAATAATTATTGTCTCATTGGGTATGCCACACCGTGGGGGGGAGAGGTCCCCCTTCCTCCATGTAGCTACTGGGGCTTG
This sequence comes from Onychomys leucogaster, assembly GCA_949786385.1. Classification (NCBI taxonomy): domain Eukaryota; kingdom Metazoa; phylum Chordata; class Mammalia; order Rodentia; family Cricetidae; genus Onychomys; species Onychomys leucogaster. The sequence continues at coordinate 62,582,224 of OX460434.1, read as the reverse complement.
AACTCAGATCCTCAGGCTTGGCGGCGAACAGCCCTCTTGCCAGTCCCCTTTGAATTTGTTTCTCCATTCACGTTCCAATGCCATCTGTCTACTCTGTCCTCTCTTTTACCTTTAATATTTCACAAAGCCGAGCGTCCCATTGTGACATCTCCAGGTCCCAAGTCCCTCTTGCTCCCCTCCCCCATTCATACTCCGAGCCCCCCCCCCCCAGGTCTCCGTGGACAAGCCCATGAAGCGGTCTCCTCCCAGCCTGTGGAACCATCCAGGCTGGGCGGTCTCCCCAGCGGTTCGACCCTACCTGCCCTGTGGGCTTTTGTTTCTTTTTCTCTAGGGACAAGGTCTCATGTAGCCCAGGCTGGCCTCGAGCTCCCCTTACAGGCAAGGATGACTGTGATCATCTATGAACTCCTGATCCTCCGGCCTCCACCTCCCAGCGATAGCGGCCGCTGCACCACACCGGTGTTTGCTGGGGCTGGAGCCCAGGAGTCGGGCGACCACCTCCCCCAGCCCCCTCGTCTGCTGTGCACCTGCTGTGTTCCTCACTGTCGGGAAGGCCCTGAGGGGTCAGCGAAGGTGAAGGGCCGAGGGGGAGGGTAACTTGTCCCTGCCACAGCCCTGCAAACGCCCTGAGGCGGCTCAGCTGCGCATTCCGGGCTGTAAGCGAGAGGGTGCGGGGAAGGGGCAGGTCACCGACGCCGGGTAGGACGACGGGTTCAGCGGTCAGATCGGGGCGCTTGGCAGAGGAGCATGGCTCCCACCCAAGGCACACCTGCGGGGGACCTCAGTGTGCCGATGCCCAGGAACAGCCTTCCTGCTCCCAGCACGACGTTGCTGGCACAGCCCGGGTCCTGCGTCACCCGAGGACACAGAACTCTGCACATGACATCTGTCCTGAACCCTAGACCAGGCCTTGGGGTTCAGGATCCCCACGCGGGGGCTCAAATCCGCTTGACTTTCCCAAGCAGCAAACCCCCAGCCTCAGGTCCGTGTGTGACCGGAGGAGGAGAGTCGCTGCCCCACACCCAGACAAAACGTATGAAGTTGCTTTTTTATTTAGACTGTTGGGGACATGTCGGAGGCTCCTCCGGGGGCAGGACATGTGACCGTCCTTTTCTGAGATCTGGAGGGATCAGCATCCTGTCCTGGACGATCAGGACCCTCCGCCTGAGCCCTTCAGTGGGGACAGAGGTGCAGCAGGTCTTGCTGGGTGCAGCCAGTGTGACAGCAGCGGTGCACAGAGTTGGTAGCCCCGCTGCGGCGGTGGCGCTTAGGAGCCTGGGGAGGAAGTTGCAGGCTGGGGTCCGCAGCGGGGTCCAGAACCGGGTCCGCGTCAGCCGCAAGTGCATGCAGGAGCTGCCGCTGCTCCAGCCACCGCAGCAGCTCTCCTGCAAGCAGAGCAGGAGTCAGCTTAAGCCCCTCCCAGACACTCAGCACACGTCTATCGTGTGCCCAGTGAAAGAGGAGCACTACATAACGCTCAGCTGCCGCCCACACTGCGTGCGTCCCGGTACACCTCCTGTGCTCCCAGTTCCTGGGCATGGAAAGCTGGGGTCCCTAGGACTGCGTTAAGGACTGGAATCCCCCTGTGGCTCTCTGGGCAGCACCCCAGCGCCGGGAAGGGCCTCTGTCCCCTGGAGCTGAAGGTGGAGTCCGCCTGAGTCCCCCAGGGAGAGCCACATGCCAGTGATTCCAGCACTGGGGATGCCAAGGCAGGAGGATTCCTGTGAGCTTGAGGGCACTTTCTGTTGCATGGTGAGAATCTGTCTTTAAAAGACAATAAGCTGGGTGGTGATGACCCATGCCAGCCACCCAAGCACAGCAGGCCTAAGGTGAGGAGTTCAAGGTCATCCTCGGCTACCTTGTGAGTTTGAGTCCTGGGCTATATGAGATCCCGTTCCCAAAATCTGAAGTGCGGAAAGTTAAATAAAAAAGCACCCATGAACTCCAGGCTGCTGCTAAGGGTCTGCCCCTCTCCGTTATCGGCGTGCGTCTACTCCGCCCCGCCCGTCCCCACTCACGGTCGCCGGCGTCCAAGGGCTGCGTGGCCGCGGGGGACCAGCGTGGGCCCCCGCACACCGTCACCAGCGCTCGCACCAGGTGGTGGCCGCAGAGCTTGGCGCGCGCCTCGGGGGCCTGCGGGGACGGCCGCGCGAGCTCCGGGGCCGCGAGCAGCAGCAGCAGCGGCAGCAGCTGCGGCGCGCGCATGGTGGCGGGAGGCCGCCCGCGCCGACGCCCCTTAAAGTCGCCTCGCGCCGCCCACGGGCCTTGGCGGGAACACCGCGTGCAGCGGTGCACAGCGAAGGTCGAGGCTCGGGTCACGGCCAGGGGCGTGTGTCCAGCAGGGACCCTGAAGTGCCAGGCCTCCCAACATTTTAAAACAAGCCCAGCGCCCTCCTGGGAAAGCAGAGACAGGAGGATTGCTGAGCTGGAAGCAGTTTGGGCAGCGAAGGACATGGGAGGGGGTATTTATGTCTCGGTGTTGTCAAAGAGGGAAGCTGAGGCTGGGAGAGGGGAGGAGAGAACCCGAACGACCCCCCGTTTCTCTACCTGGGAGGGGCAGTCCCTTGTGGGGGGCGCCGCATCGTCCTGGGGTGTGTAGTTCTGGCCCTGCCCAGCTCGGGCCTTGGCCTCTGACTGTCCCTGCCCGGAACCAGCCCAACCCCCCTCCCCCACCCAGCGAGCCAAGGACCACAGCTGGGCAGGAGGGAGGGGGTGTCCTTGGGTTAGCCAAGGCCTCTGCTCCCAGCTGTTCCTCCCCTCGGAACCCCGCACTCGGGCCCCACGCCTGAACCACACTGTAAGTCAGCTCTCCATCTCTTCTATTGAATTCATTTATTCACTCAACAAACACTCCCAGAGCCAACCTGTAAGGAGGTTGGGCTGAGGTTTCACTGCGCCAAGGAGCCCCCGGGGCAGGGCAGGGGAGATGGGGACTGGACACAGACGCCGCGGCCGTCAGTGTCAGGAGTAAGGGTTTGGCCGAGGTGGAGCGGTGTTGGGACCCGGTGTCACGGACTTCCTTCGGCAGGAGGCGGCTGTGCCAGGGAAGCATTTCCAGAGGTGAAGGCTGCGCAGAGCCTGGGGTCCCACGTTTAGGATCCCGGAAGGAAAGGCTGGGAAGGTGGGGGCGGGAACGGGGATGAGCAGCCTGTAAGGGGGTGGGGCCCAGGGGCGGACAGCTCCCCGCCGCGGTCGGCGCTCACCCTGACTGCTATCCCGGGTTTCCACGCCACAGCGCGTCCAGCTGTGGGCTCAGGGCGCTGAAGGCCGGCCGGTCCTGCGGGCTGGGCGCCCAGCACCGCTGCATGAGCTCCTGAACCTGAGGGCGGGGAGACCAGCCTGAGCTGGTGCACCTGGCTCCCCTCTGCCCCGCAACTCTCCATGACTAAGGCAGCCTGTTGTGTGTCCCCAAGCCCCGCTTCCGCCTGGAGACAGGGTCTCAGTAAACTGGCCTCAAACTCGTGGTAATCCTCCTGCCTCAGCGCCCAGACTGTTGGGGTGACAGGCACACTGCCGCGCCTCCCCCCACATTTGCTTCTGCCTACCACTTAAAGGCACCCCCCCCCCCATGGCCATGTCTCTTACTGGGAATGACCTTCTCCCAGCTACTCCAATGGGCACCGTTAACACCTGGGAGAGGCCTGGCAGACCCGGATCATCTTTTTGTGTTTTGTTTTGTTTTTGTTTTTGTAGACAGGGTTTCTCTGTGTAGTTCTGGCTGTCCTGGAACTCACTCTGCAGACCAGGCTGGCCTCGAACTCACATTGATCCGCCCGCCTCAGCCTCCTGAGTCCTGGGATTAAAGGTGTGTGCCACCACCATGCCCTGAATCATCTTTTAAGGTGCCTTAGCAACTGCAGCTCAGTGGTGGGCTCTAGCATGTGTGACGCCCTGGGTTCAATTCTTAGCATTACAAAAACAGTAAATAATAAAAGAAAAATTAAAATATGGATTTGGGTTGTGGTGGCACACAATTGTCTTCTCTGCACGGGAGACTGAGCAGGACGATGCCCGGTTCCAGGCAGCCGAGGCTGCACAGCAAGACCTTGTCTCAACAAAGGTGGAATGTCCTTTCTGACACCGTCTCCACACAGCCTCCCTCATCCTGTTCAGCAGGGTCATTCCCATTCTGCATACGGGCAAACTGGGGACTTGCAAGTTTTGCCACACAGGGAGGGGGCCAACTTGGGGCCACGATCCCCGCTGTCAACCAAGAATGGAACCTGGGACACCAAGTATGCCCCCCTCACCTCGATGGGGCAGGAGGGAGGTGGCAGCAGGCGGCGGCCCTCGGCCAGCAGCTCCAGCAGGCGGCAGAGGGCTGGCCCTTCACGCTCTGGTCCCATCATGCGCAGGAACTCCTGCAGGAGGGAGGGCTGGGGTCAGGAGGGAGGGCTGGGGTCAGGAGGGAGGGCTGGAAGTCAGGAGGGAGGGCTGGAAGTCAGGAGGGAGGGCTGGAAGTCAGGAGGGAGGGCTGGAAGTCTGGAGGGAGGGCTGGGTCAGGAGGGAGGGCTGGGGTCAGGAGGGAGGGCTGGGGTCAGGAGGGAGGGCTGGGGTCAGGAGGGAGGGCTGGGTCAGGAGGGAGGGCTGGAAGTCAGGAGGGAGGGCTGGGTCAGGAGGGAGGGCTGGGGTCAGGAGGGAGGGCTGGAAGTCAGGAGGGAGGGCTGGAAGTCAGGAGGGAGGGCTGGGTCGGGAGGGAGGGCTGGGGTCAGGAGGGAGGGCTGGGGTCAGGAGGGAGGGCTGGGTCAGGAGGGAGGGCTGGGTCAGGAGGGAGGGCTGGGTCAGGAGGGAGGGCTGGGGTCGGGAGGGAGGGCGGGGTCGGGAGGAGGGCGGGGTCGGAAGGAGTCGGGAGGAGGGCGGGGTCGAGGGGAGGAGGGCGGGGTCGAGGGGAGGAGGGCGGGGTCGGGAGGAGGGCGGGGTCGGGGGAGGAGGGCGGGGTCGGGGGGCGGGCGGGGGGAGGATGGGGTGCAGCGGGCCGGGCTGGCGACGCACGGCGGACGGGCTGCAGCTCTTCTCGCTGTAGGTGAAGAGCTCGTACAGCACCACGCCGAAGCTCCACACGTCAGACTGGCGGGAGAAGATGTTGTCGGACAAGGATTCGGGGGCGTACCTGGGGGCGTAGGGCGTGGTCAGGGCAGGAAGGGGCGGGGCGGGGCGCCTGGCACTAAGGGATAGAGCGGCGCCCGTGGGCGTGGCCAGACTGGGGCGGGACGCTAAGGGGGTAGGCGTGGCTTGGGGCAGGTCCGCTTTGGTGATGGGCGGCTCGGCATAAGTTACAGAGTCGGGAGGGCAGAGTAAGTGGAGATGGATGCCGCCATGGGAGGGGGGACCCGCGGGAGGTGAAGGGCGGGGCCATGGGGAGAGGCGGGGCTAGACGGGACGCGGCCGAGGGGCGGGGCTGGGTGGGCGAGGGTGTGGTCACCAAAGGGCGAGACCGGACGGGGCGTGGGCGGGGCGCAGTGGGCGGGGCGTCTGGGGGCGGGGCGTCTGGGGGCGGGGCCTCGCACCAGAAGATGGGGCTCTGTCCCGGCTCGCGGACCACGTAGTAGTCCTTTCCGAGCGGCAGCAGCTTGGCGAGGCCGAAGTCCGCGATCTTCACATGCGCCTCGCTCTCCACCAGGATGTTTCGCGCAGCCAGGTCGCGGTGCACGCAGCGGCGCGCGCCCAGGTACTCCATGCCCTGCGAGGGGCCGTGGGAGCGCGTGGGCCGGTGACCCAGGACCCTAGACCTCCCGACCCCAGGGCCCCGACCTCCGCGCTGACCGCACCTTGCAGATCTGCCAGGCGAACAGCAGCAGGCGGCCGGTGTGCAGGCGCGCACGGTGGCGCTGCAGGAAGTCCCGCAGGCAGCCGCTGGGCAGGTACTCCATCACCAGCCGCAGGCTCTGGCGACCTGCGGACAGCGACGGCAGTTCTTGCGCACCTTCTACCCAACTATCCCGAGTGGGAAGGGGTAGAGGCAGGGTTCGAACCCCCTCCGAGCCCCCGGCCGCCGCTCACCCGGCCCGTAGCTAACTCCCCGGTACTTGACGATGAAGTCACTGTGCAGCGCCTTGAGGATCTGAATCTCCCGCTGGAAGTCCCTCTGCTGGTCTGGCCCGCTGTGCTGCAGCTGTTTCACTGCCACTAGGGGTCCTGTATTGTCCCCCAGAGGGTCATAGCGGCACAGCTCCACACTGCCGAAGTTGCCCTGTGAGAGGAGGAGGGGTCAGGCGGAGCTGCTGAGGGCTGCGGCAGCCGTGCCGCCCGCCCCGCCCACTCCTGCCTGCTGCCCCGCCCACCGTGCCGCCCGCCCCGCCCACGCCTGCCTGCTGCCTCGCCCACCGTGCCGCCCGCTCCGCCCACCGTGCCGCCCGCCCCGCCCACGCCTGCCTGCTGCCCCGCCCACCGCCCCGCCCACCGCGCCGCCTGCCCGCCCACTCCCCTGCGGCCCCCGCCCACCGTGCCGCCCGCCCCGCCCACACCTGCCTGCTGCCCCGCCCACCGTGCCGCCCGCCCCGCCCACGCCTGCCTGCTGCCCCGCCCACCGCGCCGCCTGCCCGCCCACTCCCCGCTGCCCGCTCCCCGCTGCCCACTCCCCGCTGCCCACTCCCCGCTGCCCACTGACCTTGCCCAGCAGCGAGATGTACTTAAGGTGCCTCTCCTCAAAGATGGTGGGGTCCTGGCAGGCGGAGAGCGGGGCGCCACTGCACAGCTCATCTCGGGGGCTCGGGCTGCCGGGCGTCGGGTCCGAGAGGAGCTCATAATCTGGGGTCACATGTGCAAGTGGGGCATCTTTCTCCGCCTCACCGGCAGAGGCGTGGCCTGCGTGCGCTACAGCCCGCCGCGGTACCCGCGGGAAGTGGGGACCTCCCCTGCCCGGGCTTCCCACACGAAGGCCCGGCGTGCGGGACACCCACGGAGTGACCACGGCCTGGGACCCGGTCCCGCAGGCGCGGACCGTGCCGACAGAATTTAAGATTCATAAAATAAAACAAAACCCCGGCGCCGGGGCGGGGGAGGCCGGGGCGGGGGAGGCCGGGGCGGGGGAGGCCGGGGCGGGGGAGGCCGGGCGGGGGAGGCCGGGCGGGGGAGGCCGGGGCCGGGGAGGCCGGGCGGGGGAGGCCGGGCGGCCGCGCTTGAGGTCCAGCCTGGGCTGCGGATCAAGTGCGCGCCGAGTCCTGAGGCCTTTCCGCCGCAGCTCTTAGCTCGCGGGGAGGGCTGGAACCCGCAGCCCCAGCGCACAGCGGGGACCCGCCCCTCCCCACCCCGGGACCCCCCGCCCCTCCCCACCCCGGGACCCCCCGCCCCCCCCCCCCCACCTGACGTGATGAGGCCGTTGAGCTCCCGGAGGATGGCGCGGAAGGAGGGCCGCCGGCCCGGGTCGTAGGCCATGCACTGCGCGATGAGCCCCGCCAGCTCCGTCCACCTGGGGGCCGGCAGCTGCCCGCGGTCCTCGTAGAACTGCAGCTTCTGGGGGCGGAGACGCCGGTCACCGGGGCCCCCCCTCCCCGCCCCCAGCTCGGCCGCCGCCGCCCCACCTTGGCGGGCTCCAGCGAGGCGACGTGCACGGGTCCCCCGCTGAACACCTCCCACGCGGTGGCGCCGAAGCCCCACTTGTCGGCCTCCAGGCCGAGCGCGCGCGCCTCCTGCAGACACTCGGGGGCCACCCAGGGGATCCTGTCGGCGAGCACTGCGCGGGGGCGGGGGGAGAGGGTGAGGGGGGTCACCGGGGGGCGGGGGAGAGGGGGGCACCGGGGGCGGGGGGAGAGGGGGTGAGAGGGGGTCACCGGGGGGCGGGGGAGAGGGTGGTCACCGGGGGGCGGGGAGAGGGGGGCACCGGGGGGCGGGGAGAGGGGGTCACCGGGGGGCGGGGGGAGAGGGGGTGAGAGGGGGTCACCGCCGGGCGGGGGAGGGGGGCACCGCCGGCGCGCGGGCCAGCCTGCACTCACTCTCCAGGCTCAGCACAGTGGGGCTCACACCCGGGTCACTCAGCTTGATGAAAGGTGGACTCCCGTCAACCCCCTCGCGAGCCAAGAGCACCTTCCGCGCCGAGACGTTGCCGTGCGGGAGGCCTTTGTCCTCCTGGAGTGACGCAGGGAGGCGAGGGTCAGCGGCCAGGCGGACTCCTCGGCGACCGTCAAAGCCCACCTGACGCTGCCCGGACAGAACGGCTCTGGCACGCCCGAGCCCCCCAGCCGGCGGCCCTGCGCCTCCCGCTTCTCACCTCCCATCGTCGCCTCACCAATCCGCTCCTGTGCGGCTTGCCCCAACTCTGTCTCTGTGCGGCCCAGGCGGTCCTGATCTCAGTCTGTAGCCCAGGCTGGCCCCATCACTCCCCTTGACGCTCTCAGTGCTCGGGGCCCGCCCGCCGCCCACTGAAACCCGCTCTTGCATCCTCACAAGCTCCTATCCACACCGCAGAGCCCATTTCCAGCTCCCCACCCTGGCCCCTCGAACGCGCGACGCTCACCAGATAGTTGAGGGCGTAGGCCAGCTGCTTGGTCACCTGAAGCTTCCAGCTGGCCCGCACCAGGTGGCCGCGCTTGCGCAGGTACGTGTCGATGGCTCCCAGGTAGACAAATTCCTGCACCATGATGCCTGGGGACGAGAAGTCGCTGCAGACGCAGCCCTGCGGCCCCCGCGGCCCTGCCGCCCCCCCGCAGCCCTGCATCCCCCGCAGCCCTGCATCCCTGCCGCCCCCGCAGCCCTGCGCCCCCCGCAGCCCTGCCGCCCCGCAGCCCTGCGGCCCCCGCCCTTGGCCCTTAGCACAGGCTGAACTTTCGTTTACCATCAGCTCCCCTGAGTAGAGGCGACAGGTTCAGAGAGGGCGTGCAAGAGGTGCAATGTTGCACAGCAATTAGCCAGCAAGGAAATGGAACCAAGTCTCTGGGCGTGGGGCTGGGGTGTGAGGTGGGTGAGTGTGGGGAGTGTCAGAGGCACCATGCAGGCCGAGGTGGGGGGCAGGGCTGGGGTGCGGGACGGGGCTCACTGTCTCCAGCCATGCAGACGCCATGCAGCAACACCAGGTGTGGGTAGGACACTTGGCTCATCAAGCTCGCTGCTTCCAGAAAGGACTGGGGAGGGAGAGCAGAAGACCGCGGTCCTCCCCACCTGCCCGGGGTGTCGTTGGAAGTCCCGCTAGAAGCTCCCTTGACCTCTCATGTGATGGTCCTGCCCTGCGGACCTCAGGTCCCCGGCAGTGGATGCCCGCCCCCAGCACGGCTGCTCGGTGACCGAGTCCTCTCTGTCCCTCTGGCCTTGGTCCCAGGGATCCCCCTGCCTCAGCATCCCCTGTGCTGGGACACAGGCCCCGCCCGTGGGTCCGCAGCCCGCTGCCGTCCCCGCCCGCCGCACCTCCATGCAGTTCCGGTGCCTGGCGTCCATGACCTTCAGGAGGACTTCCGTGTCGTGTGTCTCCCCGTCCACGGTCTCCCGCCGGCGTCCGCGGTAGATCTTGGTGAAAGAGCCGTGGCCCAGGTTCTCGTGCTGTGGGACACGGCGGCCACAGTTGACAGCGGCTCTGTGTCCCCTGCGGAGGGTCGGGACCCTCACCCCGTCCCCGACCCTCACCCCGTCCCCGACCCTCACCCTGTCCCCGACCCTCACCCTGTCCCCGACCCTCACCCTGTCCCGACCCTCACCCCTGTCCCCGACCCTCTCCCTGGACCCCTGACCCTCACCCTGTCCCCGACCCTCACCCCGTCCCCGACCCTCACCCTGTCCCGACCCTCACCCCTGTCCCGACCCTCACCCCGTCCCCGACCCTCACCCCGTCCCCAACCCTCACCCTGTCCCGACCCTCACCCCTGTCCCGACCCTCACCCCGTCCCCGACCCTCACCCTGTCCCGACCCTCACCCTGTCCCGACCCTCACCCCTGTCCCCGACCCTCACCCCGTCCCCGACCCTCACCCTGTCCCGACCCTCACCCACTCCAGGCTGTCCGCAGGGATTGTGTGGAAGCTCAGCTGCGTTAGCACGCAGCAGGATGGGGCGCGGCCGGGGGCCGGGGCAGGGGTGCAGCCCGTTCTCACCACGATCAAATTGGACTTTTCTAGGGGGCAGAAGCAAGAAAACAGAGGTCAGAGGTCAGAGGCAAAGGTTCCCAAGAGCCCCCTCCCCGCACTAAGCCTGGGGAACCTCCAGAATGCGCTCCTGAGAAGCGATTTAAAGCGCCGGGCCCTGAGCGGAAGGGTCCAGGCCAGTTATCCTGTGTCAACCAGGGCAGCACTGTGGGGTGGGGAGACGTCCAGCAGGGGTCGTCCCAGCGACAGTCACCCACGGGAAGAAGCGAGGGGTGGGTGGCCGAACTGAGAACCACTGACTGTACAGATGGAGCATCTGCTGGATCGGGCCACACCTGAAGACTGCCTCCAGAATAGACGGCGTGTTCTTTCCTACCCCTTGTCCTCGGTTTCTGCCCCCCCCCCCAGCTGCTGGGATGGTGGGGGAGGAAGACCGGCTCACCCTTGGGTCTGGGGGTGCAGCAGGAGGTGAGGTTCAGGGCGGCACCATCTACGTGCAGCCCAGAATGCCAGCAGGCTGCGAGGAGCTCCCGGAGGCTTCGGTGCGGCTGGCTGAGACCCACCAGGGAGAAGGCCCCCGCGGGGTCCCGGCGGATGAGGCAGCCCTTGTAATCCGGGCCAAGGGGCGTCTGCGGAGGGGAGCTGGGCCTCAGGCGGGGCGCAGGCAGAGCCCGCACCCGGGGCCTCTGCACCTGCTGCTCCAGGTGCTGGGGTGTGTACCCTGAGCTTTTCTGAGTTTTTGAAATTCCATTGATTTCTGTATGTTTCTGTGTAGATGCACACGTGGAGGTCGGAACAACTTAAGCGGGTCGGTGCTGCCCCTTCCACCATGTGGTGCCAGGGATCGAACTCGCATCCTCAGGCTTGGCGGGAACCACACACACACACATACACACACGCGCGCGCGCGCGCGCACACGCACTCCTGCCCCGACTCCATCCCCGCATTTTTTGATGCACAATCTTGCTATGTTAGCCCAGGCTGGCCTGCAAACTTGATCCTCCTGCCTCAGCCTCTTGAATTCTAGGAAGAATTCCAGGCTGGTGCTCTTCAAGGAAAAGTGAGCACTCCTGATTCCAGCTCAGATGTCTCCTCCAGGACGCCATCCCGGCACCAGCAATGAACCAACCTGGACGCAGGCAGTGAGAAGAAAGCTGTCGTAGTCCTGAGGGCTGCGGCGGAGAATGTAGGAGCCCGGGATGGAGCCGGCGGCCTTCAGCTTGTGGACCGCAAAGTCTAGCCTAGGCCAGGGCAGAAGGCCAGTCAGAGCCGGACAGTTCCCCGCCGCCCAGCCCGGTGTGTCCTCGCCACTGCCCGGGACCCTGAGGTGCCTCGCAGGGCCAGGGCCCCACGGCGACCCCAGGCTGCCGCTCCTCACGTGATGGGTCCGTGGCACAGCTCCGCCACTTCCTCCAGCAGCCTGGGCGGCGCCACCTCCTTGCAGAAGAAATGCCTGGAGTCGCAGGTCAGGCGGAAGTAACCATCTACGAGGGCCACGAAGGACAGCGCCTCGGGCAGCCCCGGGAACTCCGCTTCCTGTGCCGGAGAACTCTTCAGCGACCAGTGGAGCCCCAGGCCGCCCGCCCCGCTCCCAGGCTCAGCACCAGAGCCAAGACCCACCAGGATGTGGCTGTCCATCCTGGTGATGGTGACCAGCCGCTGCTCCCCTGCCGGACCCACGCGTGGGGCCTGCTTGATGCTGACGTCCACGATTTCGGGAAAGTCACAGAAGGTCTGGAAAAGCTGAGGAAGGAAGGACGGGCCGAGGCCGGGGAATTACATCCCGAGCGTTCATGCCGCGGTGAGCCTGCAGCCCTGAGCCTGCCGTGAGCCTGCAGCCCCGAGCACGCCGTGAGCCAGCCGTGAGCCTGCAGCCCTGAGCCAGCCCTGAGCCAGCCCCGAGCCAGCCGTGAGCCTGCAGCCCTGAGCCAGCCCCGAGCCTGCAGCCCTGAGCCAGCCCCGAGCCAGCCGTGAGCCTGCAGCCCTGAGCCAGCCCGGAGCCTGCAGCCGTGAGCCAGCCCTGAGCCTGCAGCCGTGAGCCAGCCGTGAGCCTGCAGCCGTGAGCCAGCCGTGAGCCTGCAGCCCCGAGCCAGCCGTGAGCCTGCAGCCCTGAGCCTGCAGCCCTGAGCCTGCAGCCCTGAGCCTGCAGCCGTGAGCCAGCCGTGAGCCTGCAGCCCTGAGCCAGCCGTGAGCCTGCAGCCCCGAGCCAGCCGTGAGCCTGCAGCCCTGAGCCAGCCGTGAGCCAGCCGTGAGCCTGCAGTCCTGAGCCAGCCGTGAGCCAGCCGTGAGCCTGCAGCCCCGAGCCAGCCGTGAGCCTGCAGCCCTGAGCCAGCCGTGAGCCTGCAGCCCCGAGCCAGCCGTGAGCCTGCAGCCCTGAGCCAGCCGTGAGCCTGCAGCCCTGAGCCAGCCGTGAGCCTGCAGCCCTGAGCCAGCCGTGAGCCTGCAGCCCTGAGCCAGCCGTGAGCCTGCAGCCCTGAGCCTGCAGCCCTGAGCCAGCCCCGAGCCAGCCCCGAGCCAGCCCCGAGCCAGCCCCGCCGCGCTCTTTTCCCTCCCACGCCCTCTTCCTGGAGGGGACCTCGGCCTGGGACCAGCTACCCCACAGACCCACTCGGAACCACCCTGTCTGTGACCCAGTCCCTTCTAGCTCGGCTCGCACCACGCCCACTCCCCGCCCACCGATCGGCCCGCCCCTTGATCGGTCCCCTTGTCTGATTGGTCTCTTCCGATTGGCACCGCCCTACTGCGGCTTCTACCTGCTCTCCTGATTAGCTCCTTTCCGACCACCCCGCCTCCTGAGGGCCCCGCCCCTCCCAAGCCCTGCCCCTCGCACCTCTTGGTCCCCGGGGCTCCAGGCGACGCCGCTGCCCCCCGCCACGCGCAGGAGCCCTGGCCCCTCCTGGGCACCGGGGAGCCCCACGCGGAAGGTCTCGGCGGCGACCGCCGGGTGCAGCCGCTCCAGGTCCAGGATGTACTTGGCCATGAGCGAGTAGCGGTCGGCCTGGCAGGCGACCACGCGGCGCAGCGCCTGGAGCACGGTCCTGCGGATGCGCCTGCGCGTCACGAAGCTCAGACCCTGGATCAGGTCGCGCAGGCCGGGAGGCAGGCAGGCCTTGTAGCTGTGGGGCGGGGGCACGCCGGGTCTCAGGGTGGGGAGGGGCCCGAAGGGCACGCGACAGACATCCAGGGCCTCCCAAGCAGAGGCGGGCTGAGGGAGAGGGTGGCTGGCTGCAGGAGTCGGCATTGGAAATGAGGTATGTGCAGGAGTTTGGGGAGGTAAACCGATAGGGCCCCAGGCCCACAGCCAGTTGAGGCCCTGGAGAATCGGCCGGTAGCCAGGTCACTGGGCAGGCCCGAGGCCCTCACCTGACGGTCTTGAGCAGTTCGCCGGGCCGCCGGGCCTGCTCCCGGGCCATCTGGGCCAGGTCCAGCACGGCCAGGCTCAGGCACTCCCCCTGCTCCTTCAGGCTGAGGCCCACGGGGAGGCGCCCACTCACCAGGTCACTGCGGTGCTGGGGTCGGGCACAGGAGGGTGCCCGGTGAGGTTCAGCCCGGACCTGGGGGCTGTTGCCTTGGGGTCCCCCCATCCCTGGGTTGAGCCTTCCCCACCGAGGACTGCCAACCTGGGCAAAGAGGTGTTCTAAAACATGCAAGTCGAGGATGGCGCTGGTCAGATCTTTGCGCAGCCCAAAGCGGTGACATGTCTCCAGACCAAACCAGTCAGGGAAATAATAGCTGTGGGGTTCAGAATGGGGTGGCACAATCAGCCCCGGCTTCACAGAGCCCAGGTTGCCACTGATGTGCTGCGAGGCCTACAGCAAACAGCACACCCTCTCCAGTCTTGCCTCTGCTGCGGACTGAATAGGAACACCGCCCTGAAGGTGAACGGAGGGCTCACTTCCTACCGGAGCCTGTAGACCAAGACTTGAGTGTCCACGTCCTCCACGGAGAAGATGTGGCTTGGGGAAAACCAGCAAGACAAGTCCTCGGTGGCCAGAGCGAAGAGCGGGTGGTAAACGGGCAGGATGCCTGAAGGGTGAGGTCAGTCATCAGTGCAGCAGCACAGGCTGAGCCCACGATCCCTCGAAGCCCCAGCACCAGTGCTGACCACTCCTTTGCTCCACAGATGTCTTGGTCAGTCCTAGCAATCTAGGGACCTACTCACCACAGGCCTTGGCTGCCTGCACACACAGGTCCTCTGCCAGGTAGTCCCCAAAGGAGAAAGACAGTCGCTGGGGAGGCCTAGATCCCCGGGGAGGAAGGAGGACATGCAGGGATCCTGCCTCTGAGGAGGAGAGGCTGCAAGAGCGCTGAGGGATCAGAGGCGTCTCCTCACTAGGAGGTGCCATGACTATAACCTAGAGAGGCAGAGAGTCGATCAGAAGGGGCTCGACTGAAAGGGGAGCCCCACGTGACAGCTCGGCCGGGACCAGGTGTCTTCTGGTTCCGCAGGAACTCACACCCCCTTGCACTTCTCTGCACCCAGGGCAGACATCTCCAACTGATCCACAAGCCTGCACGTCCCAACCTGGTCGGCCTGGCCAGTACCCCAGGCAGGCATGAGCAATCAACGGCAGATACAGAAGTAGGCCTGAGCAGGAAGCCCCACGGTGGGAGGGATGGGGGAGCTGGCATTCCTCGTGGGTCTGCAGGTCACAGGGGCGAGGGCTAGAGGCTTCTGCACCTGGTGTGATGGGTTCCCTGTGCGCGAGTCTGAGGCCTGTGTCGTCTCCCCAACCCTTCCTGGTCTCTCTTCACCCTACTCACCTCCACATCCAGCCTGTACTTTGTGGGCCTCACAGGGGAGGTTCCCCGCAGGGCCTAGGGGAGCATGCGCTGCCCAGCCAGGCCTCCCTGGGCCCTCAGAGCGGGGCAAGCAAGGGGCGGGGCATGAGCCCCCTGAGAAGAAGCAGGAAACAGCCAGTAGGCCGCAGCCCTGCTTCAGGGCCAGGAAGGTGGCTGGGAAAGGCACTTGTGGCCAAGCCTCAAGACAGGAGCCCCCCCTGTGAAGCCCAGGACACAGGGCTGCCCTCTGCCCTCTGCATGGGCACCCTTCCATAATAAAACAAAAGCAGACACAGTGGTCCACGCTTGTCACCGCCCGACTCCGGCGGTGGAGGCAGAAGGCCAGCCTGGGCTGCCTGACACCGCATAGAAACCCACAACAGATACCTAAGTAGACCGTAAGTAAACAGAGTGCTGGAGATGCGGCTCAGAGGCCCAGAGCACCGGCTGCTCCAGCCTGCATTCGGTCCCCACCCACGGCGGCTCACAACCCTCTTCTGCGCTAGTGGCCCCAGCGCCCCCTTCTGGACCCCGCGGGGGCTGCACTCGCGAAGCTTGCGTTCACAGGAAACCGGTGGCCAGGGCTTTAGTGCCAGCACTGGGGGGCAGAGGCAGGAGGATCTCTGTGAGTCCGAGGCCAGCCCGTTTTAGCCAGTGCTTCAAATAAAGAAAGATAACCCATTACTGTACGTGGTGCTACGCGCGTTCAAGGTCAGACGCTGTCTCAAGAAACATGAGGGCGGCGAGGCGGGTGGAGGCTCGCCCCGAGCCCGAGACCCCCGGGTGGAGGAGAGAACCCACTCCGGTAAGCTGTCCTGACCTCCAAACGTGCGCCGTAGCAATACACTCACACAGAAGAGTGAGTAAGGACGGATAACCCGTCCTCATCGTTCCCCCCACTCCTGTGGCTCCTGGGGAGGCGGCAGGAGGATTGCTGCGAGTTTGCGAGGCCGACAGGGCCACAGAGGGACAGCCGGCTTCAAGGCACAAAACGGAGGGAAACAGCAAAGCTTTTACCAAACCGAAAGTTCGGGTCCTGTTCTTCCCGAGCCCCGGACCGGAGCTGGGGGCGGGAGCCCTCGGCGCACGCGCGCCGCCGCGGCCGCGGGGTGCGGTGACCCCGGCTGCGCCCCGCGCCCCCCGCGCCCCGAGCTCCTACCTGAAGCCGCGCCGAGGCGGCGGCGGCCGGCGCTGCGACAGGAAAGTCCCCGTCCTTCCTGGGCGGCCCCTGAGCTTCCTGGCCGCCTCGTTTACGGAAAGTCAGCGCGCCGGGGCGGGGCGGGGCGGGGGGACCAGAAACCCGCGGGGCCTGCTGCCGGGGGAGCCCGGGGCCGCCCTGCTGCCGGGGGAGCCCGGGGGCCGGCAGACGGGCAGGAAGGCAGGGGTGCTGGGGACCTCACCCCCGCACTGGGCGTGCTCACACTTCCTCTGAAAACCTCGCCTTTTATTGAGGGCCCACGCGCCGGGGGCCTGCGAGACTGAGCCGGTGCAGGCGCTTGCCACACAGCTCGAGTTCAATCCCTGGGACCCGCAGGCTCAGCCTGGGGGTTCTGGAAGAACTCCTCAGGCCGGAGCGGGTCGTGGTGGGAGCCCTTCCTCCATGCCTGGCTCCCGTGGCATCCTCAGCTCCCTGGCACGCTCCGGATCCACTTGTGCCCTGCGCCCGGTGCCTCCGTTTATCCGTGTGTTGCCAGTGTGCACGGAGTGGAACTGAGAGTGAGCCCGGGGGAAGGAACGGCGCAGAAGGAGCCGGCTCCCCTGAAGCACGCCGAGTCCTCTTCTCAGATGTCTCTCCTGAAACACCACGCAGAGCAGGCCTCCTGGCTGCCAATATGGCTGGGAGAGGATTGAGTGAGGAAACAAGACTTCAGAAATGGAAACATGAACAGATAGCAGGTGTGATGCGGAGGATGAGGCAGAGGGTTGACAGAACACTCCAAGGTGTGCCACACAGCTCTCTGTGAGGGGCTGGGGGCGTGGCTCAGGGTAGCATGTGCTGTGCAAGCATGAGCCCCTGAGATGCCTTCCCAGCTACAAATGAAGAAGCTGGGTGCATACAGTGCTGCGGTGTCGGAGACAGGAGGGTGGCCGGGGCTCCCTGGCCACCAGCATAGCTCCAGGCAGTGAGACCCTGTCTCAGGGAAGAAGGTGGACAGTGAGTGACAGAGCTGGACGGAGGACATCCTCCTCTGGCCACACACACACACACACACACACACACACACACACACACTCACGAATGCACGCACTGTCAGGCATGGTGGAACACGTGTGTAATCCCAGCACTCAGGAGGCCCAGGCAGGAGCTTTTTTTTTTTTTTTTTTTTTTTTTTTTTATTACATACACAACGTTCTGTCTGCATATATTCCTGTAGAAGAGGGCGCCAGATCTCATTACAGACGGTTGTGAGCCACCATGTGGTTGCTGGGAATTGAACTCAGGACCTCTGGAGGAGCAGCCTTAACCTCTGAGCCATCTCTCCAGCCCAGATTGCTGCAACTCTGAGCCAAGTGTGGTCCACATAGTACGTTTCAAACCAGCTTAGGGTACATAGCCAAAGCGTTTTAAAAAAAACTAATAATAAATTTTTTAAGAAAAGAAAGGAAAAGGCGACTGTTGTGTTCATTTATAAAAAGTTCAAAGCACACAAGACAGCTACATTTGTGAGAGGCAAGAAGAAGGAAAATAAGGGAATTAAAGGTTTTGAGCGACGAGGGAGCAGTGGGGACCCTGCAGGGGACGGACAGCCCACCACTTCAGTATGAAGTGTGGCCTTACTTACCACTGATACCTGTCTAAAAATTTAAAAATGGAGCCTGGTGGTGGCACACACCTTTAATCCCAGCATTCAGGAGGCAGAGGTAGGCAGATCTTTATGAGTTCAAGGCCAGCCTGGTCTACAGTGCGAGTTCCAGGACAGCCAGGGCTACATCCAGAGAGACCCTATCTCGAAAAACAAAACAAACAAACAAACAAAAATTGGAGGCCTTAGAATTCCTGAGTTTCCAGGTTTGATCTTAAATGAGCTGTTACAAAACTGTAAGACTGGTTTGTTCTGATCTTTCTTCTATAGGTGGTGAAACTTAGGTGTTAAGTGTCAGGAGATAGCTTGGATTTGGGGATGGAACCTAGGACACTGCATGCCAGACCACTGAACCACGCCCCAGCCCCTCACTGGGATTCTAGGCGGGGCTCCACCCTGACCACGCCCCCAGCCCCTCACTGGGGATTCTAGACGGGGCTCCACCCCTGAGCCACGCCCCCAGCCCCTCACTGGGGATTCTAGGCGGGGCTCCACCCTGACCATGCCCCCAGCCCCTCACTGGGGATTCTAGGCGGGGCTCCACCCTGACCACGCCCCCAGCCCCTCACTGGGGATTCTAGGCGGGGCTCCACCCCTGACCACGCCCCCAGCCCCTCACTGGGATTCTAGGCGGGGCTCCACCCTGACCACGCCCCCAGCCCCTCACTGGGGATTCTAGGCGGGGCTCCGCCCCTGACCACGCCCCCAGCCCCTCACTGGGGGATTCTAGGCAGGGGCTTGAATGAGGGTAAGGTCCCATCACCTGGGTGCTGCTGTGCTGTGAGCTCGGGTTACAGTGATTTTCACAGTCCAATAGGAAGAGCTCTCTAGGTTCAGAGGGCAGTAAGCATAGCAGAGCTGGAATCAGGACCCAAGAACACAGAGGGAAGGGTCTCAGGCTGTGAGGAGTCAACTCTGAGGCCTGCAGTCCCGCAACTCAGGAAGGTGAAGCAGGAGAGTCTGGAGGCTTAGCTCTCCAGGGCAGTTCCCCTGACCTCCCATGAGAAACTGAAGTGGATTCTAGAATTTATACCAACACATATAATCATGCATGTGCATGAAGGTGGCCAGGAGGAAAAAGGGAGCCGGTGTATTAGAGGGCGGTCATTATGCAGTAAAACAAAGTAACAGAGGGGCTGGAGAGTTGGCTCAGCGGTTAGGAGCACTCACTGAAGAAGGGCAGAAGACCTGAGTTTGATTCCCAGCGCCACATGGCACTCACCACCATCTGCAGCTGCAGTCCCAGTGACCTGACAACTTCTTCTCTGCTCCAGGGACACCAGGCGCTCAGGTGGGGCCCCTGACACAGGAACAAAACAGCACTGTGAAATCTGTGTAAATAAAATCAACCTTGGATCAGAGGGCGGAGCCGACGACCAGTTGATGGAATTAGCCGTAGAGAAGACGTAGTGGACATAAAGACGCCCGGGAAGGAGTATAGCAGGACCTAGGGATCTGCGATGTTTTTGATTTGGGGCAGCTGGAGAGAAGCTTTTCTTGCTGGGTCTCTGACCAAAAGGTCAGCTGGCTGCTTCTCGGCTTCTCTGAGCTAGAAGGTTTTCACCCCAGCATCTGACTCCTAGGTCATTATTGGTAAATAGAACCTTTGGTGCCAGCGGCCAAGCTGGGACTGGAAATCCCGCCAGCCTGGGTCTGAGCAGCTGGGTGCTGACAGTTGTTAAACTATCAGTAGGTTCAAGTTCAGCCACTAAGTCGACAGAAAAACAACCCACACACATAAAGTAAAAGAAAATAAACTCAAGCCCAGCCTGATCTACAGAGGGAGTTCCAGGACAGTCAGGGCTACACAGGGAGACCCTGTCTGGAAAAACAAAACCAAAAAGTAAATAAGCTTCTGCTGTTTGGTTTTTCAAGCCAGGGTTTCTCTGTAGTCCTGGCTGTCCTGGAACTCGCTCTGTAGACCAGGATGGCCTTGAACTCAGAGATCCACCTGCCTCTGCGTCCTGAGTGTTGGAATTAAAGGAGTGCACCGTCACTAATTAGCTAAAGTAAATAAGCTTTAACAAGATCAGCAGAATTGAGGCATGGTGGCACACTCACACACACACACACACACACACACACACACACACACACACGCGAAGCAGCAGAGGATGGTGAAGATCAATGTGCTCCTATGGGATGGACCTGTGGAGGTATCTGCAGGAGTCTGAGGATGTGATCCTGTCTACAGAACCTACAGAAGGAGCTGCTGGCGGTGTGTACCACCAGTCCCATCTCTGGGAGCTGCAGACAGGAGGATCCTGTGGTTCCAGCCACAGCAGGGAACCCCAGGCCTCTCAGACACTGCCAACAACAAAAACAGTAATAATACATAGGTGATGCATGAGGACTAGCACCCAAGGTTGTCTTCTGGGCTTACATGCACAAGTGTGCGTATACACACCCACATACATACACAGACACAGATGCACACCAATGCACACATAGACACTCACACACTTGGGGACATACACACAAACACACATGCATTTACACATAGACACATGCACACACAAACACACAGACACACCCGTATACACAGATGCACACACACACACATCTGCATACATTCATGCACTTACACACACACGTAAATAAATCAATAGGGCCCTGTACAATGGCTCAGTGGGCAGAAGCACTTCCAGCCACACCTGAGGTCTTGAGTTCCCGGAGCTCTCTCTGGAAGGTCGTCCTCTGACCTCCACGTGTGCACTGGGGTACCTGTGAGCCTCACTCCCATACACATTAATAAATGCTATTTTTAAAAATTTAGATTTACTTTGTTGTATGTGCATGAACGTTTTGCCTGCATACATTTCCATGTCTGTGGATGGTTGGGAGCCGCCATGTGGTGCTGGGGACAGAAAGCTGATTCTCTGGACCAGCAGCCAGTGCTCTTAACCAGTGGGCATCTCCCCAGAAAGCTCCAGGGAATGTAATTTTTGTTTGCTTTGTTGTTTTGTTTTTTAATTTTTTTGAGACAGGGTTTCTCTGTGTAACAGTCCTGGCTGTCCTGGAACTCACTTTGTAGCCCAGGCTGGCCTCGAACTCACAGCTACCCGCCTGCCTCTGCCTCCCGAGTCCTGAAATAAAAGGCGTGAGCTGCCTCGCCAGCAAGAAATGTAATTCTTTGAAGTTACAAAATGGATGGAGACACTTGCCAGTGGTGGAGCACTTGCCTCACATGTGGGGGGTCCCGAGTTCAAGTGTCAGCACAGCATAAAACAAAATGAATCAAATATGATTCAGTGCTAGGAAACACGACAAGGCTTCCCGGGTAGTTGGAGACTGGGAACTGACGAGCAAACAGTTTTGTCACCCAGGAGGATGCACGGGTTAGGCGGTCACAGGGACGGAGACACCGGCTGAGCCGGAAGGGACCGGGCCTGCGCACCCGCGGCCCGCGCTTTAAGGCGTCCGGCCCGGCTCCGCCCCGTCACGCGTCTCCGGCTCCGCCCACGTCGCAGCGTCAGAGCGCGTCAGGCGCTGTCCGCGCCCCCGGTGCTGAAGCGACATGGCCGGCGGCCGGGCCCCGGCGTGAGCCCCGAGCCCCGCGCCGCGCCCGCCGTGCCCTGGCCGCCCGGAGTCATGTCTCTGCTGTGCGTCGGAGGTAGGAGCTGCGTGGACGCGGGCATGGTGCCGGGCCCGCGTGGTTGCGCCGAGCCGGGCTGCACCGCGGAGGGGACCCCCGGTGCGCGCTGCAGGGCGCGCACGGATCAGCACGGGGTCCTGCCCGCCGCACGCACGCGTGAATGCGGGGCTTGGGCGCCGTGTAGATGCTGTGTAGGCGCTGGTAGGGGCCGGGGAGCCGGCCGGCTCTTGCGCGCGAGGGTGCGGGTGTGGGGGCAGTGGGCCCGGCCTGGGCGTGGGGACACCTCCTCCGGTCCCCAGTGTCCCCCAAACGGTGCAGCGGGAGCGCGTGGCCCCCCTTCGCCTCACCCCTAGGGCTGGATGGAGGGAAGGAGACGGGGGGGGCAGCTATTTTGGGGCCAAAACGCCATCTGCACGAGGCCCACGCCCAGGCCCACGCTCCGCGTTTGGTGGGAGGAGGCCGGGAACCTCGGCAGAGGTGTGACCCCTGCACCCCTCGAAGCCCCGGGTGGGGCCGGGAGCAGCGGCGGGTAACTGCTGCTGGAGACCTTGGGCGGGGGAGTAGCCGGGAAGGGGCGCATGCCGACACAGCTGTGAGCTCCGGGTCTTGGGGTGAGGGTGGGTCCCTTCCCCTCCCCACCTCCTGGCGGCTGTGTGGGGCGCAGTGCGAGTCTCCCACAGCCTCAGATCGCAGGCTGCGGGAGACCTTGGGCGGCAGGAGTGCGGATTTGAGCTCCGCGGCTGCGGGGCTCGCGATGGCCCCGCCCCCGCCCCTCCCCCTCCCCGCCTCCCCCTCCCCCTCCGCCCGGCTCCATTCACAAACCCGGCCCCGCCCGCCCGCGCCCCGCGGAGCTCGGCTCCAGTTGGGTGGACGCGGGTGTTCTTAAAGGCGCAGGAACCCTTTTCTGTGAGCGGGGCCTGAGAAGGGTTCCGACCGCTCAGGGTCACTGGGCAGTGCCGGCCTCCAGGCCTGGAAGTAAGTGGAGCTGAACGTGAAGGCGGCCCTCTGGGCAGCTCCCACAGCCCCAGCCAGAAATGGAGGTGGACCCCTTTCTCGGCAGCTCCCTGCATCCCGCATCCTCCCATCCTGCCTAGTGTGGGGGGGCGTCACCCCAACTCTGACGCAAACCGGAGGCTCGGCTGCGGGGGTGGAGAGCGGTCAGAAAGCCAGGCCCGGCAGCGTTGTACTGGATCCCCTGGTCTCCCCACGGGGAGTCCAGGGGTGAAGGGAGGGCCTGTAGGGGGTAAGCTTGCTGGGAGGTGCGGGTGGGGCCTGCGGGGGCGGGGCTGGACTTGGTCCAAGCCTCACCGTAGAGGGAACACCTCCACGCCAGCCAGGGCCCCACCCACGACCACCCGCACACGTTCATAGCTGTCCCCGGACCCTTTAGACTCCATGGGGGCTGAATGGCAAAGCCAGGCCTTTGGGGGCTCCAGTCTCCCCGCAATGGAAACTTCCACGTTGCAGACACAGATCTGGACTGTCCACACATATGCTAATTAGCGTTAGGATATACACATACCTGGGCTGGAGCTGAGGCTCGGTGTGTGGGGTGCTTGCAGCTCAGTTGGTACAGTGCTGTCCAGCATGCACAAAGGCCTGATTTTCAGCCCCAGTACCACATAAACCAGGCCTGCTGGCACATGCCTATCATCCCTGCACTTGGGAGGCAGAGGCAGGGGATCAGGAGTCTGAGTTCATTCTCAGCCACATGATGAGTTTGAGGCCAGCCTGGGCTACATGAACCCTGGTACACACTCAAGAATAACATATAGGAAGGAGGATCCTCTTCATCCCAACACAGGCACACACTTGACCACACCTCACACCTCCCAAAGCTCACTGTTCACAGGCAGACAGGCCAAGTACTCCAGTAGACCTGTGATCTCACCTGACTTTGCAAGAAGCCGTGTATGTGTGGATGTGGAGGTCAAAAGGCAATTTTTGGGAGTCTGCTCTCCTTCCATCATTCAGATCTCAGGGTCATCGGCTTGGCGGAATGCATTGCCCGCGGAGGCATCTCCCACTTTATTTGTTGAAACAGAATCTTTTACTGAAACTGGAGCTCACTGGTTGGCTGACTGTCGGGACTCCAGGATCCACTTGTACTCAGATTTGGACTGTCCACACATATGCTAATTAGCGTTAGGATATACACATACATGGGCTGGAGCTGAGGCTCAGTGTGTGGGGTGCTTGCAGCTCCATTGGCAGAGTGCTTGCTGTTCAGTTGGTACAGTGCTGTGGATCTTTACCCGGGTCCTGGGGATCTGAACTTAGGTCTTACTTAGTTCTTATGTGCCAGCCTCTTTACCCACCAGCCAGCTCCCCAGCTCCTCCATCTGGTTTTCCTTTAAAATGAACATTTTAGCCAGGTGTGGTGGCACGCCTTTAATCCCAGCACTCGGGAGGCAGAGGCAGGTGAATCTCTGTGAGTTCGAGGCCAGCCTGGGCTACAGAGTGAGTTCCACATACATAGTGAGACCCTGTCTCAAAAAAACTAAAACAATAAGAAACAAGCAAAAACTAAAGAGAGAGAGAAGCATTCTTAATGTCTGAACCCCTTCCAGAGGCACCCACCACTGCCTCTGAGGCTGGGCCTCATGGATCTAACTGGATCTAACTGTGTGGCAGAGGCTGTCTTTGAACTCTGGAGTGCTAGGATGACAGGTGGCCATCTTAAAGTTTCCATAACTGTTTCCTGAATGAGACGATCCGAGGAAGGGGTACGGGCATGTATTTGTGGGGTCTGGGTGTGAATTTGCCTTGAATCCCGAATAGTCCAAGCAATCCCACCTCACAGATGAGAGCGACCACACAGCAGAGCGGAGCTGAGGACTCCCCGCTGGCTGTGAACTAGAGGAAGGTTGAGTCAGGGTCCTTCTGGCAGCGCTTGACTTGGGATGGTCTGTTCCTTCCTCCTTTCCCAGAATCCTTTGCAAAATTCTGTCCCTAGCTGCCCGACAGCGGACACCATCCAGCAGCAGGGACCGCCCCCAGGACCACCCTGCTTCCTCCCGGCTCCTTCAGGGTGCTGTGCGGCCAGGGTGCCGGCCCTGGCTTAGCCCCTCCGGTGCCCAGCCCGCAGCAGCCGCTGCTGCCGCCTCCCAGTGCCGCCCCGCCCCCAGGAACCTCCAGTCTCCCAGGACAGTTGCCTTTAATTAGAAAACCGATCTGAGCTTCCGGGGATGCCCGCAGGGGTAAAAATAGTGCGGGCGACAAGTGACCCGAGGGAGGGGCAGCTCCGCCTCCGCCAGGCGGGGAAACTGAGGCTGTGCGAGGCGCCGGACCGACTCCCGGGCGGCGCCCAGGCCGCACGCTATAAATAGCTGGGGAGACGGGGCGCTTCCGCCTGTGACCCGGCGCGGCAGAGAGGTGGCGGGATGTGACGCGGTGACTCGGCGGGCGTGATGGGGGAACACAGAACAGTCGCTGCAGCCTGCCTCCCTCCCTCCCTCCCTCCCCAGACACCCTCCCTCCCTCCCCAGACACCCTCCCTCCCTCCCCAGACACCCTCCCTCCCCAGACACCCTCCCTCCCTCCCCAGACACCCTCCCTCCCCAGACACCCTCCCTCCCCAGACACCCTCCCTCCCCAGACACCCTCCCTCCCCAGACACCCTCCCTCCCTCCCTCCCTCCCCAGACACCCTCCCTCCCCAGACACCCTCCCTCCCTCCCCTCCCTCCCCAGACACCCTCCCTCCCCAGACACCCTCCCTCCCTCCCCAGACACCCTCCCTCCCTCCCCAGACACCCTCCCTCCCCTCCCTCCCCAGACACCCTCCCTCCCCAGACACCCTCCCTCCCTCCCCAGACACCCTCCCTCCCTCCCCAGACACCCTCCCTCCCTCCCCAGACACCCTCCCTCCCTCCCCAGACACCCTCCCTCCCTCCCTCCCCAGACACCCTCCCTCCCTCCCCAGACACCCTCCCTCCCTCCCTCCCCAGACACCCTCCCTCCCTCCCTCCCCAGACACCCTCCCTCCCCAGACACCCTCCCTCCCTCCCTCCCCAGACACCCTCCCTCCCTCCCCAGACACCCTCCCTCCCTCCCTCCCCAGACACCCTCCCTCCCTCCCCAGACACCCTCCCTCCCTCCCCAGACACCCTCCCTCCCTCCCCAGACACCCTCCCTCCCCAGACACCCTCCCTCCCTCCCCTCCCTCCCCAGACACCCTCCCTTCCCAGACACCCTCCCTCCCTCCCCAGACACCCTCCCTCCCCTCCCCAGACACCCTCCCTCCCCAGACACCCTCCCTCCCCAGACACCCTCCCCAGACACCCTCCCTCCCCTCCCCAGACACCCTCCCTCCCCAGACACCCTCCCTCCCCAGACACCCTCCCCAGACACCCTCCCTCCCTCCCCAGACACCCTCCCTCCCCAGACACCCTCCCTCCCCTCCCTCCCCTCCCCAGACACCCTCCCTCCCTCCCCAGACACCCTCCCTCCCCTCCCTCCCTCCCCAGACACCCTCCCTCCCCAGACACCCTCCCTCCCCAGACACCCTCCCTCCCTCCCCAGACACCCTCCCTCCCCAGACACCCTCCCTCCCCTCCCCAGACACCCTCCCTCCCCAGACACCCTCCCTCCCCAGACACCCTCCCTCCCTCCCCAGACACCCTCCCTCCCCAGACACCCTCCCTCCCCTCCCTCCCCAGACACCCTCCCTCCCTCCCCAGACACCCTCCCTCCCCTCCCTCCACAGACACCCTCCCTCCCCAGACACCCTCCCTCCCTCCCTAGACACCCTCCCTCCCTCCCTAGACACCCTCCCTCCCCAGACACCCTCCCTCCCCAGACACCCTCCCTCCCCAGACACCCTCCCTCCCCTCCCCAGACACCCTCCCTCCCTCCCCAGACACCCTCCCTCCCTCCCCAGACACCCTCCCTCCCCAGACACCCTCCCTCCCCTCCCTCCCCTCCCCAGACACCCTCCCTCCCCAGACACCCTCCTCCTTCCCCAGATGCCTTCTCCCTTACCCCCAAGCACCCTTCCCTTCCCCCAGGCACCTTCCCCCTCCCCTAGGCACCCAGACTCCTTGCACAGCCACCCTCCCCTCCCCAAACACCTCACCCTTCCCCCTCTCAGACTGCATTCCCCTCCCAGAAATGCCCACAGCAGGCTCCAGACCTCACCCTTAACTGCCCTCCCCCAGGCTCTTCCCCACCACGCTCTCCCCCTCCAATCCCCTCCCCTCTGCAGGCTCCCTGCCCTTGTGGTCTCCCAGGTTCTTCCCAGACTGAGTCTGGCCTGGGTTGTCAGAGCTTCAGGCCTCCAGCCAGCACAGGTGTGGGGTATCCCAAAAGCCTTCATCCTCCAGCCTCAGAGGCCGAAGAACAGGGGTTAAGAATCATGGAGAGGCAGAGGAACGTGACAGAGACAGAGACAGAGATGGAGGAGGAGGAGGAGGTAGAGGAGCCATCCAGGAGGTCTAGGAAAGTAGGCTGAGGATGAAGACTCAGAGCTCACTCTCTAGCTGCTGGTCACACAGCACTGGAATGTGAACACAGCTGTTCCTCGCTGGCCTGAATCCCTGTTCCCTCCCCCAGTGTCTGGTCCTTCTCCATTCACGCTCCACAGTCCCAAGTGTGCTGGGCACAATGTCAGATTTATTGGCCTTTACATACTGGGATTTTCAGCAGGGGCTGTGTGATAGCATAGGAGTTCACATACCAGATCCAGAATGGGTGTGTGTCTGATGCTATTTTCCAAGTAAAAAATGGTCATGTGCACAAGATTGTCTCTCATGGAGTGTCCACAGTGTCACCAGGGCAAGGGCAGGCAGGGCCTGGGAAGACATGTCACTGTCCCTGCTTCTGGTGCGCCCAGGGACCTGCACATCGTCTACACACACCACAGAAGGGAAGGGAAGGGAAGGGCGGCTGGAGAGCGGAAGAAGGGACAGAGGGAGGGACGGGTTGTCTGTCCACGCGCTCTGCCTCCATCAGGCTTTGGAGTGTTGAGCATCGAGCCCAAGGAGACCAAGTCAGGGCCTGTGACCCTGCAGGTCAGGGTGTGACCTCACCCCCACATGTCCTGTCATCCTGGAGGGCCTGAGGGAGGCGTCCTGGCATCCCCAGCTCCAGCTTCATTGGAATTGGAGGGAAGGGACCACAGGAGCCTGGGGGAAGGGGAGGGTTGTGTCCCAGGGCCAGACACCTTCTGTTCAGGTCTGTCTGATGGCCTTCTCCCTCCTCCTCTCCCTCCTCCTCCTCTTTTTCTTCTCTCTCTCCCTCCTCTCTCTCCTCTTTTTCTTCTCCCTCTCCCTCCTCCTCTCTCTCCTCTCCCTCTTCTCCCTCCTCCCCCTCCTCTCTCTCCTCTCCCTCCTCCCTCTCCTCTCTCTCCTCTCCCTCTTCCTCCTCTCTCTCCTCTCCCTCTTCTCCCTCCTCCCCCTCCTCTCTCTCCTCTCCCTCCTCCCTCTCCTCTCTCTCCTCTCCCTCCTCCTCCTCTCTCTCCTCTCCCTCCTCCCTCTCCTCTCTCTCCTCTCCCTCCTCCCTCTCCTCTCTCTCCTCTCCCTCCTCCTCCTCTCTCTCCCTCCCCCTCCTCCTCTCTCTCCCTCCTCCTCCTCTCCCCCCTCCTCCTCCTCTCTCCTCTCCCTCCTCCTCTCCCTCCTCCCCCTCCTCTCTCCTCTCCCTCCTCCTCTCCCTCCTCCTCCCCCTCCTCCTCTCCCTCCTCCCCCTCCTCCTCCTCTCCCTCTTCTCTGCCTCTGATACTTCTTTAACTCTCCTCCCCATCTCTCTCTCTTCCCTGTATCTCTCCATCTCTCTCTCCCTCCTCCCCCCACCCTCCTGCTGGCTCCTGTCTCTTCACAGTCAAAAAAGCCAAGTTTGATGGTGCCCAAGGTAAGTGTGCTGTCCTGGCTGTCCTGCACTGTCCCATCATCTGCCTCTGTCTGCGCGTGTCTGGTCTCCTGGGCCTGAGGAGGGACTTCGGCAGCTGTTCCCATGCCGAGGGAGGGCAGGTTCATCTCAGGCGTGAGCTTTCTGCCCCAACTAGGCCAGCATCCTCCTGGGGGGACGCAGGGCCAGGGAGAGCCTGGACACCGCCTCCCCCACCCCAGCTCTAGCTCTGTCTGTCCGTTTGCATTTGAAGACAGGGGCTCACTAAGCTGGCTAGCCCAGCTTGGAACTCATTCTAGCTGAGGCTGGCCCTGCACTGGCCATGCTCCCGCATGGGCCACAGTCCCTTCTGGGGCCTCAGTCTCCTGAGCTGAGAACCAACCCCTTGGCTTTGGCCTCCATTTCCCCGTGTGAGAATGGATGGCCACTGGAGGCTCCGGGCTTGCTGCTCCACCGTTGGGGTTGAGGTGAGCACGCGGACCTGGGAGGGGACAGCCGGCCATTGGCCCACTCTCCGCTGCAGAGAAGTTCAACACATACGTGACCCTGAAGGTGCAGAACGTGAAGAGCACCACCATCGCTGTGAGAGGCAGCCAGCCCAGCTGGGAGCAAGACTTCATGTTGTGAGTGTGAGGCCCCGCCCCTGGCCCCGCCCACCTAAAACCAGGAGCCCAGCAAGCCTCTGACCGGAAGAACCCGCCCATAGCCCCACCCTCCAGCCGCGGCTCCCCATAGGCTCCCTGGAACAGGCCCCACCGCGGCCCCGCCCACCGCAGGCCCCGCCCACCGTGGGCCATTTCAGCCCAGGACACCTATTGGAGGCCCCGCCCCCATCTCATCTCGCCTCCCCCACCAGGGCAGACCCCACAGCACATCCCAGGACTGCCCACAGACCCCACCCAGGGTGGTCACCCTCCAGGCCCAGGCGCCACCCGCAGCCCCAGGCTCCAATTGAGCAGGGAGCCACTGCCTGCCACGCCAGCCCATTCATGCCCACCAAAGGGAGCCACTGCCTGCCACGCCAGCCCATTCATGCCCACCGAGGGAGCCACTGCCTGCCACGCCAGCCCATTCATGCCCACCAAAGGAGCCACTGCCTGCCACGCCAGCCCGGCCCCTCTAGGCCACATCCACCGCATTTCCACGGCCCTCGGCCCCAGCCCCGTCCTCCCCCCTCCCCCCCAGCCCGCTCCCCCCAGGCAGTGGGACCGCCTCCCCGCGTCACACCGCCCCAGCAGCTCCCTCTCTTCCTGGCCCCTCAGCCTTTGCAGACGCCCCCCACCCCCACCCCTTCCCAGACCCAGCCGTTGTTCGGCTCTGAGGCTTTGCTGTAAAGAGCCCAAGTGACCTCCAAGGGTACACCGCAGGGGGAGGGTGCTCAGCAAAACCTTGTCGCTGAATCCCTGCACCCTCCTGTTAACCCCCCGCCAGGCAGGGCCTCGGAGGCCACATTTACAAAACGGCCTCCCTGCTAGGCTGTTTTATTTTTTATTTTTTGGTTTTTCGAGACAGGGTTTCTCTGTGTAGCTGTGCGCCTTTCCTTTGTAGCCCAGGCTGGCCTCGAACTCACAGAGATCCGCCTGTCTCTGCCTCCCGAGTGCTGGGAATAAAGGCGTGCGCCACCACCGCCCAGTTTAGGCTGTTTTATTTACCTCGAAGACAGGGTCTCATGTAGCCCAGGCTGCCCTGTGTGGCTAAGGATGGCCCAGCTGGACCCTCCTGGCTCAGCCTCCTGTCCCTTGTCCCGTCTGTTCGGATGCCTAGCGACCAGGCTGAGCCCGATCCTGCGATTTTTCATTCTTTTAAATCAACCGTGCGCATCACCCTGAGGGGGTTCGCTGCGGTGAGTTCCATTTTATGGATGAGGAAAACGTGGCGCAGAGAAGTTGCCGGCACAGGGTTGGCCGGTGTGTGGACTCAGGAATGGCTAACCCCAAGTTACATTCTGAGAGGAGTCTGGCCAGGAACTGCCACGGAGGCGTGTGTCCGTCCTTTGCCTCATGACCCCAGAAAGGGCCAGAAAGACAGAAGGTGTGGCGGTACCTTCTGTCCCCATTTCTCCCCTCCCGAAGCAACTCTGCCTGCCTGTGACAGTCCAAGCTAGATGCTACTTCCTGGGGCCTCAGTTTCCCTCCATAGAGTGAAAGCAGTGTGTTACCTTGGCACTGGGCTCCTCCAGGCCAGGCTTCCTACTGTGGTGCTGTGTGTCTTCAGGCCGCGCGCTGACCTCTGAGCCTCTCTTCTTCCCTTTCCACTCCCCTTGGGTCCTCATCTCCTGTGCCCACAGTGAGATCAACCGCCTGGACCTGGGCCTGACGGTGGAGGTGTGGAACAAGGGTCTCATCTGGGACACGATGGTGGGCACCGTGTGGATCCCGCTGCGGACCATCCGTCAATCCAATGAGGCGAGTGGCAGATGGGGAAGGAGGGGCTGGCAGAGACCCAGGGGCTTGTGGTCCAAAGAAAGTGAGACTTGCCCTCCTCCCTGGTAGTTCCGTTTGGGTCACCATCTAGCGGTTCAAAGTGGCCACCAGAGGCTCCCCATGGCTTCTGCGTCCCAGCCAGGGATCTGGTCTCAGTTAAGGGTCTGACCGGCTCTTGGCTCTCCTGGGGACTCCAGCAGCTCCAGGGTAGCCCAGGCTTTGACAAGACACCAGAATATGCTTGTTTTTAAATCAATGAACACTCAATGAAGGGAGAGAGCAAAGGCGTCATCTGTGGAAGCCAGAACCAAAAGCAGTGTAGATGGGGACCCCGATTTCCTCAGTGGACCGAAGGCGTGAGAGTGTCTCCCCCACAGGGAAGCAGACGGTGTTCTTCACTGAAGATTGTCGTCGTATGGGCAATAAAGGAACTGAGGGTCAGAGTGGACCCCAGTTGCTCACAGTGCTCCTGTACCAGTCGGTGGGGGGGTCTCATTCCCTCAGGCAGTTTCCTGAGGGTGGTGAGGAGCCGCAACTGCAGTCCCTCACCTGTGAAGTTGCTGGGGGCTGGGATGAGGCGGTCACCTCGAGAGAGGCCAGTTTGGTCTGTCCCCTTCCTTGGGGGCTCTGACCCCAGTCCCATGCCTTCATCAATGACAGGAGGGCCCGGGAGAGTGGCTGACACTGGACTCTCAGGCCATCATGGCGGACAGTGAGATTTGTGGGACCAAGGACCCCACTTTCCACCGCATCCTTCTGGACGCACATTTTGAGCTGCCCTTGGGTGAGTCCTAGGGCATCGCCTGACCGGAGACCACAGCGTCCGCTCATGGGGACTGAGATGGTGGAGGCTGTGGCTTCCTGCCCTCTCCACCTCCATCCATTCCTGGGGTTCCCCAGGCGGCTCCCCACACCACCCAGCTGGGGCCCCGGGGAGGGAGGCCAGGTGTCCCTGGTGTGTAGGACATGGCGGCTTTCCTCGCAGACATCCCTGAGGAGGAGGCTCGGTACTGGGCCAAGAAGCTGGAGCAGCTGAATGCCATGCGTGACCAGGACGAGGTGTGTCACCAGCGTGTCTGTCCCCGCTCTGCTTGCCTCTCCCTGTAGCCGGCTTCCTGATGCCCAGAACCCAGTGCCCTGGGGACGTGCAAGGCCCGGTGTCATCTGACACAGGACACCCAGCCGCCCCAACCTCTCCAGACACACATGGGGACATTCTGGAATGCCCCATCTTCCCTGCCAGCCCAGCTCTGGACCGGCTCTCCGCACTACCCTGTGCTCATAGTGTCCCAGTCCGCAGCTGAGACTCACACCATGTCCTGGGTGGGTGGGGGCAGAGGTCTGACTGCTGACCGTCTCTGTCTCTCTGTCTCCCACCCCGCTCCTTGGGTGCACAGTCTTGTGTAGTGGGCTTGTTGGGGGTAAGATGGTGTCCCTGCTGTTCCCTGACATGCCGTCCCCTCCCCAGTACTCCTTCCAGGACCAGCCGGACAAGCCGTTGCCCGTGCCCAGCAGCCAGTGTTGTGAGTGCCTCTCTCCTGTGACATGATGGTCACTCTCCCGTCTAGAGGGTGGCACCCTGGGGCCAACAGCGTGGCAGAGCAATGGAAGTCTGGTGTGCCGCGCCTGCCTCACTGCGTCCCACCGGCTGCCTCAATGGCCTGAGAAAGTGACAGCCAGGGCCAAGCCACACATGGAGTCTGGGGCTAAGGGGCCCCACCTCACCACCGTCTTAGGGACACTGCAACTCCGGTGTGGCCCAGAACTCCTGGGTTCCTCCTGCCTCAGCTTCCTGAGCAGCTGGGCAAGTGTGAGCTGGGCTGCACCATGTGTGTTGATCACAGAGGTGGCCCCCCTCTGGTGGTAGCCGGTCCCATCCTGGGCTAGAGTCTCCACCGCCCTCGGTCCCTCAGACACACCCACGCCAGCCCCACGCACTGAGATGTCCCTTCCTCATGAGTTCCCTGTGGTCACAGGCCCCAGCGCACGCACAGCTGGCTCCCGACTCGCCCACGCGGCCCCACGTCACCTTCTAGCCTCCTCCTCCATCTGCTCCTTCCTTCCCCTCCGTGTCCAGCCTCTCCCCCAAGTGCCCAGGACAGTGGGGATGGGGCTGGAGGGAGCAGAGCCTGGAGGGAGGAAATGGACAAAGCCAGATGCGTTAGGGCCGGGGAGATAGCTCACTCACCTGGTACAGCACAGGACCTGAGTTCAAATACCTGACACCCCCGTCAAAATGGGGCATAGTGCCTGGGATGCGGAGGCAGGAGGACCTCTGGAACGCACTGACCTGCCTGGGCCAGCCTGGTTGGGGAGCCCAAGAACCAGTGAGAGACCCAATCTCATCCTCAGGCTGGGGGGGGAGGCGCGGCCCCTGCGTTTTGAACATTCCTATGCTAGAGGTGATGTAGGGGGACATGGGGGGGCACTTGCTTGGCATGACAGCCAGGAGCCGAGGACAGCCTGTCCTTACCCCAGGGTGGCAGAGTGGGACCGGGAGACCCCACCTGCCAGAGGCTGGATGAGGCCAGGGCTCTGGTTCATCTGCGCCTCTTCTCCCGTAGGTAACTGGAACTACTTCGGCTGGGGAGAACAGAGTAAGTAACTGACCCGAGTCCCTCGGGGACCTCAAGGTTTCTTACTGCCATGCACATTGGAGGGCACAGCAGGGCCAGAGGTGGGGGCGTCCAGCTGTGGACAACCCGCAGCAGGTGGAGCTGGGGGAGACACTGAGGTATGAGCACTGGACCCCTCACCTGCCCCCATGTGTGACCTCACCCCATGTCTCTGCCTGCTTCCCTTATCACCCTGGAAGAGGCCCCATGCCACAAGTGTGGGAGAGAGGGCCAAGTATCAACAGCAGCCAGGGCCGTGTCCTTGAACCCCAGTTCCCTAAGCCACAGGCACCCTGGGAAAGGAAAGCCACCCCGCCCTTGTCCCTGGCACCAGACCAGCGTGCATGAGGCCCCAGACTCCAAAGCACAGACACGTGGTTAGAAACTCCATCTAGCAGGTGTCGCTGGATCAAGGGGAAGCTAATGGAGCCCAGAGCAGATGAGTCCCTCAAAACCAAAGTGCCTGGAAACAGTGTAGGCAGATGCAGGCAGTTTGGTCAGAAACTGTGTTGGGGCAAGAGAGGTGGTTCTTCCGGTGAAGGTGCTTGCAGCTAAGACCTGAATTCAATCCCTGGGACCCACATGTTACAATGTGAGAACCCGCACAGATACTGTATCACCTGTGTCCCACATTGAATAAATGTAACATAATAACTATATAAACAATCGGGCTGGAGAGATGGCTCAGAGGTTAAGAGCACTGCCTGTTCTTCCAGAGGACCTGGGTTCAATTCCTAGCAACCACATGGTGGCTCACAGCCATCTGTAATGAGATCTGGCGCCCTCTTGTGTCATGCAGGCATACAACAGGCACACGCATGGTATATATGTTAAATAAATAAATCTTTTTAAAAATTGGTAAACAAGTATAGACTCCAACTGAGATTGCTTTCCTGTTCAAAATAGAATTGTTAAGATAAAAAATCATTACTTTGGAGAGCTCCCACCGTTTGAGCTGAGATTGTCAAACTGGTCTCCGAGAGTCTGGGTCAAAGAATGTCCCTTCAGCCAAAGACAAAAACCAGATAACTCGGGGGAGGAAATGGTTGGGCAACAGGGTGCTCGAGTGAGTGCAGCAAACTGTCCTGAGTGTTGGGCATGTTTGTCCAGGAGCAGCTAGAGGATGCCCTCCACTAGGAAGTGAGCCTGAGGGTCCACGTCCAGGCTCTTAGAGAACCGAGTCCCCACCCCTGCCCAGATGACACAGTTGGGTGACCACCCTTCCTCGATCTGCAGCCCTCTGGGGGAGGGGTAGCCGAGGATGAAGACTCCCCAGCCTGGAGGTTGATTTGGCCCCACTGTGTGCTCTGTCCTGCAGACGATGACCCGGACAGTGCCGTGGATGACCGGGACAGTGACTATCGGAGTGAAGCCAGCAACAGCATCCCGCCACCCTACTACACGACGTCGCAGCCCAACGCATCTGCGCACCAGTACCCCACGCGGCCACCTCCTCTGGGGTCCCGGGAGTCCTACAGCGACTCCATGCACAGTTATGAAGAGTTCTCAGAGCCGAGGGCACTCAGGTGGCTGTGGGGCTGGGGCGTGCACCCGGGCCCTCGGGTCAAGCTGGGCTCATCTCACAGAACATTTTTGTTTATATTTGTTTGTTTGGGGGGCCTGTGTTATGGTATGTGTGTGTGGGGGTATCAGACAACAGCTCATTGACTCTCTCCTGCTACTTTGTGGGTCCCGCCGTTGACCTCGGGTCTTCAGGCTTCAGCTGACTCT
This sequence comes from Onychomys leucogaster, assembly GCA_949786385.1. NCBI lineage: Eukaryota > Metazoa > Chordata > Mammalia > Rodentia > Cricetidae > Onychomys > Onychomys leucogaster. Next base: position 62,547,427 of record OX460434.1, on the reverse strand, counting down.
CTGGTCCTGGTGCTGTCTTTAGCAATGGAGTCTTGTTCAAGACGGAGTGAGGCAGGGGGATCAGGAGCTCACAACTATTCTAGTCACATAGGAAGCTGGAAGCTAGCTTGGGCTACATGAAACCCTGTCTCAAAAAAACAAAACAAGCCGGGCAGTGGTGGCACACGCCTTTAATCCCAGAACTCGGGAGGCAGAGGCAGGCGGATCTCTGAGTTTGAGGCCAGCCTGGTCTACAGGGAGAGTTCCAGGACAGGCAGGACTGCTACATAGAGAAACCCTGTCTCAAAAAATGCAACAAGGCCTAGCTACTGCTTCTTGTCCTATGTGCATTGCCCGCCCCCCAGCAGATTTATTCTATGTGCTTTGGTGTGAGGGTGTCGGGTCCCCTGGAACTGGAGTTACAGATGGTTGTGAGCTGCCATGTGGGTGCTGGGAATTCCAGGTCCTCTGGAAGAACAGCCGGTGCTCTTAAGCCATCTCTGTCTCTCCAGCCCCTCACGCCCCTTTTTAAACCATTCCGGCTACATGTGCTCCCAGCCTTCACCTCCAAGTGCTTCAGTGACAGGCTGCACCACCTCCGGTTTCTGCCAGGCCTTATGTATGCTGACTAGGCACTCCTCCACCAACTGAGCTGCAAGCCGCTGCTCACTTGCTCAATCTCTGGTGGAGTCTTGTGAGAATCTCTGGGAGGGATGGATGGTGGAACAGGATGTGTGAGCCCCCTGAGCTTGGCTGTGGACAGACTATGAAGGTCTGAGGGTTCTCTAGAAGCTTCTTGTCTTCTGTGACCAGCCTCCACCCAGGCCACATGGTCTGGCGTGGTCAGTGCCAGCTGGTGCTGTGCAGAAGGCGGGAGTGGACCGGGCCCTGCTGTGGGGCCAGCGCTCGCTCGCTGGGTCAGGGACTCTGGGGAGGGCTTTCTGGAGGACAGAGCTGGAATCTCTCCCTCAAAGGCCCAAGTAAGGCTTCCATCAGGGGACAGGGATCCTGGCAAAGAGCAGTGAGGCTGGGGGCTGCCAGTCATTGGGGTGGCTCAAGTGGGGAGACCCTGGGTGACTGGAGGGAGGTGAGGGGCCAGGGATGCGTGGAATGGATTTAGACACAGACTATGGGAGGCAGGGAGAAGAGGTGTGGTGCCACCGAGTGCAAGCAGAGGGAGCAAGTCTCAGGTGGTGGACTCCGCCCAGGCCCGCCCCTCTCTGCCTGCTCCCCCTGAAGTGCAGTTTGGAACCTCACCACTAGGGGGAGCGTGTGCCTGGCCCCTGGTTGACTTACAGTCCTATCCAAGCACCAGCTGGCACAAATGAAATGTAGCTAACACATCCAACTGACACAAGGGCTTAAGGGGTTCCCGTACTACATACAGTGCTGCTCCCGGGATAGCCGGTGAAGAGGCCCAGCAGTATTTAAGATGAGGAACAACAGGTTTGTTGAATGACTGAGTGAACTCTAGAAGCTTCAGTGGTTGGCCATAGGCAGAGACAGGTTATGTCCGGGGTGGTCTAGGGTAAACATTAGGAGCTTATAATGGAAGACTGGACATGGCCAGAGTGTCCAGGGCTGCAGAGAAGGGAGTGGGCACTGAGGCTGAGTCGAAATGACTGAGTCTGCGTCAGGAGAGGAAGGGGCTGTGTGTCCCGGTCAAGCCAGTGTTTCTTGGTGCCTGGGACAGCAGCATGCACACAGTAGGTGTTCAGTTAATGCAGGCAGGTGTTCGGGTGACTCGGCCTGTGTCCCCTGGTGTCTTCAGCAAGAACAAACACACACTAGGTGCTTAATATACCCTAAGCACGTGTGTGGGTCACAGGGGGTCTGTGTTCCTGGAGCAGAAAAGAATGAGCTCAGCGTAGGTGTTCAGTCCACCGTGAGTGGATGTGTGGTCCAGATCCAGCAGCAACCACACAATAGACACTCCCTTGATGCTGATCCCAGGCCTGGTGTGGGGCCCGCCTACCGTGAGCAGGAGGGAGCACACCTGGGTGAACGGTGTGTGCAGGGTTGGTGGTGTGGCCAAGGTCTGACCACTTCTCCACAGTCCTACAGGCAGCAGCCGCTATGCATCCTCCGGGGAGCTGAGCCAGGGAAGTTCACAGCTGAGTGAGGACTTCGACCCTGATGAACACAGCCTGCAGGGCTCTGAGCTGGATGACGAAAGGGACCGTGATTCCTACCATTCCTGCCACAGCTCTGTGAGCTACCACAAGGACTCCCCGCACTGGGACCAGGAGGAGGAGGACTTGGAAGATGAGGAGCTGCCCGAGGAGGAGGAGGAGGAGGAGGAGGAGGAGGAGGAGGAGTTGGAGGAGGAGGAGTTAGAGGAGGAGGAGGAGGTGCCTGATGACCTGGCCAGCTATGCCCAGCAGGAGGACACCAGTGTGGCTGAACCCAAAGAGTTCAAGCGCATCAGCTTCCCTCCAGCCGCACCTCAGAAGGATGACAAGGTCCCAGCTGTGCCCACAGAAGCCCCTGACGTGGCCAAGGGTGTCCCCAAGCCTGGCACACCTGAAGAGAGGGCCGCAGTGGAGCATGTACAGGAAGCCGAGCCCCCCAAGGCTGAAGAGAGGTATCTGGAGGTCTGCGGTGCAAGGCACTCACCAGGCAGGGCTACCCACTGGGTCGTCAGAGGGTGAACAGAAGGCCGGGGCCCACAGAGCCATTCTGAACCTCTGCTTGCCTTCCCTGGCTTAGTTTCAGGTCTCGAGAAGACGAGGAAGGGCAGGAAGGGCAGGATGCCATGTCCAGGGCCAAATCTAACTGGCTGCGAGCTTTCAACAAGGTGCGGATGCAGCTGCAGGAGGTAAGTTAATGACAGTGAATGTCACAGCCTGGCCACGCTGGACATGGTGGCCATGCCCACCGAGACCTGTCATCATTCACATCCCAGCACAGCCAGGCTCAGTGCTATCATGCCCACCAGCCACCCACACTCAGCTCGACAGCAGACCGATGGTGCCATTCTGACCTCTGGTCCCACACTCTCTGGCCCACTGTCCCCAGCCCACTCTCCCCCTTAGAAGCTTGGACTTTCCAAATCTATAGTGAACAGAATTGGAGGCCTGAGACAGGAGAAGCCACAGGGGTCCATCAGGTAAAGACAGAGGTCAGCGCCGCAGTGAAAAGTCAGAGGTCGCGTTAGAATTGGTGTTTGGCAGTCGGCCCCTGGAGGCCTGCTAAGTGCTGCTGCCTGGCGGCGGCTGAGTCTTGACCCAACTGCAGGAAGAGGTGAGAAGATGGGGTGAGAGGCTCCTCAGTCCTGGGCTGTGGGTAGAGCCATGTTGATATCTGGGGTGACCATCCAAACTGAGGCTGGAGTGTCAGGAAGCAGGATGTCACAGTGTAGGCATTGCAAACCAGGTTCCTTCTCTGTTTAAGAAGAGAATGTAAAAATTAGAGCTGGAGAGATGGCTCAGCAGTTAAGAGCACTGGCTGCTCTTCCAGGGGACTGGGTTGATTCCCGGCACCACGTGGGGGCTCACATCTGTCTATGTAACTCCAGTTACAAGGGACCAGACACCCTCTTCTGGCCTCAGTGGACACCAGACATGCACATGGTCCACAAATGCAGACAAAACATTTATAATACACATGAAAATAGCCATAATAATTTTTTAAAAAAGGTTAGAGATATTTAGCTGGATGTGATGGCACAGGACTGTCATCCCAGCACTTGAGAGTCTGAGGCAGGAGGATTGCAGTTCAAGGCCAACTGGGGCTACCTAGTAAGATCCGGTCAAAGAATAAAATAAAATAAAAGAGTCCAATGAGACTCTATGGGAAAATGATGTCACCACTGTCAGTGGTCAGACTGACAGACGATCTTTGATTGACAGATGCTGTGTCTTGCAGTCTGCTTTACAGTCTTGGGCCTGGAAAGCCAGGGGTGGGGGTGGGGGTGCAGATGTGGGACTGGCTTTCCTGAATTCTCACCCACGTGGCAGACAGAGGGGTGTACAGGTTGCCCTGGGAGTAGAGGGATGACCACACTGACCACACTGACCACTGTGTCTGTCTGTCTGTCCTGAAGGCCCGAGGAGAAGGAGAGATGTCCAAGTCCCTGTGGTTCAAAGGCGGGTAAGTAGAGAGCATCCTGGTTACCGGGGAGATATTGTTTGGCTTTGGTTTTTGCAAGACAGGGTTTCTCTGTGTAGTTTTGCGCCTGTCCTGGATCTCGCTCTGTAGATCAGGCTGGCCCGGAACTCACAGAGATCCCCCTGTCTCAGCCTCCCGAGTGCTGGGATTACAGGTGTGTGTCACTGCACCTGGCTAATTATTATTATTTGAATGGGGTCTCACTGTGCTGCCTAGGCTGGACTTGAACTCCAGGCTCAAGTGGTCCTTTTGCTCAGTCTTGAGTTACTGGCCTTTTTGTGTAAGGGTACCAGTCTGTGCCAGCCTACCCATACAAGAACTGGAAGTCCAAATAACCACGCCCCTAGGTTTGGTGACTAGTGCCTCCGCGTGTCATTTGCCAGACAGTTGAACTTTGGCCCACAGGGAGGTCAAAGGTCATGCTGGGAGCACAGGCCTCAGCAGTGTTCCTCTGTGTCTTGTAGCCCAGGTGGCGGCCTCATCATCATTGACAGTATGCCAGACATCCGGAAGCGGAAGCCCATTCCCCTCGTGAGCGACCTGGTGAGCAGCTCCGTGCTCCCACCCTGAGGGGGGCGGCTGTGAGCAGTGTGTGACCTGTACAACTGCCCACAGCCGCCCTGAGGCCGGGGACTGCCAGGCAGTCGGTCCTTGGGACTAATGTAGCTTGATTTCCACCCCCATGCATCCCGGACCTCAGGCTATGGTGAGTGCTGGTGAGCTGGGGTCTCTCCCCAGACGGCCCCCCAACCCCGGACCTTTCAGCTGCCCTCCCCTGTGTGGGTCCCAAGGCTGGCGGGCGGGAGAGCAGGTGTCCACGCTCGGAACCACCTTGATGCACCACGCAGCTGAGAGTTTTGCTCAGTGCTTGGCCCGTGTCTCTCAAGTCCCGCATTTGGGGTGTGGGGAGTTCACCTCCCAGGATTCCTCTAACACCTCCCACCCCCGCGGCCTCACCCCCGCGGCCCACTCGCGCGCTCACCGTGACCTTCCCGCCACAGTCCCTGGTGCAGTCGCGGAAGGCGGGCATCACCTCGGCCTTGGCCTCCAGCACGTTGAACAATGAGGAGCTGGTGAGTGGGGGCTCCGGGAGTGTCCCCGAGGCGCTAGAGGCGCAGGGCGCGGGCTGGGGTGCCCGGGACGCCCAGCCCCACGCGACCCTCCTTTCCCCCAGAAAAACCACGTTTACAAGAAGACCCTGCAAGCCTTAATCTACCCCATCTCCTGCACCACGCCGCACAACTTCGAGGTGTGGACGGCCACCACACCCACCTACTGCTACGAGTGTGAGGGCCTGCTGTGGGGCATCGCGCGGCAGGGCATGCGCTGCACCGAGTGCGGCGTGAAGTGCCACGAGAAGTGCCAGGACCTGCTCAACGCCGACTGCCTGCAGCGTGAGGGGCGGGGCCGGCAGGGGCGGGGCGGGAGGGCGGGGCCAGCAGGAGGCGGGGCCGAGACGGGCGGGCGGGGCCAGGCTCAACCAGTCTGCCGCTGCTTGTGGGGCAGGTAGAGGCCAGCCAGGCCTGGAGGGTGAGCTGAGGGTGAGTGGATAGGCTGTGCAAGGCCACAAAGCTTAGGATGAAATAAGCGATGAAATACGATGCCACTGGTATAATGAGCCAGAGGCAGGGCAGTGGGCGTGGCCTAGTGGGCGGGATTTAGGCTAAGGGAGGAGCTCCGTGGGTTTTCGCGGGTTTATTCTCAACCTGTGGGCTACGGGGGTCGCGTATCAGATATTTATATTACCACACAAAACATTAGCAAAATTACAGTTATGAAGTAGCAACAAAATAATTTTATGGTTGGGGGTCACCACAACATGAGGAACTGCGTTAAGGAGTCTCAACGTTAGGAAGGTTGAGAACCCCTGGTTATGCGCTGGCACAGGAGAGGCCTTGAGGCTGCGGGACTGGAGAGGAGCTGAGGCGGTAGAGGGTCTGCTAAGGGGCTTTCGGGTGCAAAGGGTGTGTCTGCCCTACAGCCTCTGCAAGTCTGCCTTAGAGGTGAGGGGACTGAGGGATGGTCAGCAAACCGTGCAAAATCTAACAGGTAGGGCTTTGAGAGGAAGAAGGCCCGCCTGACAGGCTGTGCGTGAGCATGCTCAGGGGATAGGTCAGCGACTGCAGAGGGAGGGCTGGGAGGGAGCGCAAAGGCCTCTTGTAGGGTGTGGCTTGGAGGGGCGCAGCTAGAGGGGCGCAGCTAGAGGGGCGCATCGAGAGGGGCGCAGCTAAGGGGCGCATCGAGAGGGGCGCATCGAGAGGGGTGCAGCTAGAGGGGCGCATCGAGAGGGGTGCAGCTAGAGGGGCGCATCGAGAGGGGTGCAGCTAGAGGGGTGCAGCTAGAGGGGCGCATCGAGAGGGGCTCAGCTAGAGGAGCGCATCTCAGAGGGACGCATTGAGAGGGGCGCAGCTAGAGGGGCGCAGCTAGAGGGGCGCATCGAGAGGGGCGCAGCTAAGGGGCGCATCGAGAGGGGCGCATCGAGAGGGGCTCAGCCAGAGGGGCGCAGCTAGAGGGGCGCATCTCAGAAGGGCGCATCGAGAGGGGTGCAGCTAGAGGGGCGCATCGAGAGGGGTGCAGCTAGAGGGGCGCATCGAGAGGGGCTCAGCTAGAGGGGCGCATCTCAGAGGGACGCATCGAGAGGGGCGCAGCTAGAGGGGCGCATCTCAGAGGGGTGCAGCTAGAGGGGCGCATCGAGAGGGGTGCATCGAGAGGGGCTCAGCCAGAGTGTCGTATCGAGAGGATTGTGCCCTTAGTTGGCCTCAGACACTAGGGTTGTTTTAAGTGGGCAGAGACTCCGTGTAGACGTGGCTCACCGTGAGGCCAGGGCCCAGGATTCAGTGGCCAGGGAATGTAGAGTGACACGTAGGGTGATGTCTTGGGTGAGGCCCAGAGGTGGGCGGAGACTCCAGGAGCCAGATACTCAAGGGGCCTGGCTCTGGGATGGCAATAGACTCAGGTGAGCGGAACTTCGTGGGTGTGGCCAAGCCGGAGTAGCCTCAGTGGGCGTGGCTTAGCCAGAAGGAGGGCCTGTGGAGACCCGCCTGAGGTGGAGGGTTGGAGGCGAACAGCTGGGCACCAGGGCCAGGGGCATCTGCGTTGGCAGGGGCGGCGGAGAAGAGTTCCAAGCATGGCGCCGAAGACCGCACGCAGAACATCATCATGGTGCTGAAGGACCGCATGAAGATCCGTGAGCGCAACAAGCCCGAGATCTTCGAGCTGATCCAGGAGATCTTTGCCGTCACCAAGAGCGCCCACACACAGCAAATGAAGGCTGTCAAGCAAAGCGTACTGGACGGCACGTCCAAATGGTCCGCCAAAATCAGCATCACGGGTGCGCACGCGCAGACAGCCCCTGGAGAGGGAACCGAGGGGTACCTGGAAGCAGGATACCGAGGGAGGGCTCCAGCTTGAGAACCTCAGGGAAGTCTCTTCTAATGTGCATGCGAGAGTGGTCCCACCTACGGTTCATAAATGGTGGGTGGGTGGGAGGGTGGGCAGGTTGATGGATGGGTAGGTAGGGTGCTGCATGCTTGCCTAGATATATCAATGGATGGGTAGGTGGATGACAGGGAGAGGGATGAATGGGTGGATGGACAGGTGGGTGGGTGGGTTGCTGGGTGAGTGGATGGAAGGATAAGTGGTTGGAGGCTTGGATGGATGGGTGGTAGGGTGTGTGGATGGTGACTAGAGAGAGGGATGGGTGGTTGGGTAGGTGGATACACCTTGGGGGGTCCTGTGGCAGCGCTGCAGGAAGACTAGCTGGGCTGCCTCTGTGGCTGGCCCATGTCACAGGTCTCCTGGAGCATGTGCTTTTGGCAAGCTCCCCTCTTGAAAGCACGTTTGTGTGTCTTTCAGTGGTCTGTGCCCAGGGCTTGCAGGCCAAGGACAAGACAGGATCCAGTGATCCATACGTTACCGTCCAGGTTGGGAAGACCAAGAAAAGGACAAAGACTATCTATGGGAACCTGAACCCGGTGTGGGAAGAGAACTTCCACTTGTGAGTGACACTCACTTCTGGGCCAGGCCTGGGGCCCCTGAAAGCAGACAGGGCAGCCCCCCGATGCCTGTCCTTCCACCCAAACCCTGCACAGTGAGTGTCACAACTCCTCCGACCGGATCAAAGTGCGCGTCTGGGATGAAGACGATGACATCAAATCTCGAGTGAAACAGAGGTTCAAGAGGGAGTCTGACGATTTCCTGGGGCAGACGATCATCGAGGTGCGGACGCTCAGTGGCGAGATGGATGTGTGGTACAATCTTGGTGAGTGAGGGCAGGGCTCAGGGAGGCTGGAGCTGGAGAAGGAGGGGACCCAGGAAATGCAGCACAAGAGAAACCCCAGGGGTCAGGGAAGCTGCAGAGCTGCCCCGGGACCTTCTAACATCACCCCCGCAACCCACAGACAAGAGGACAGACAAGTCCGCCGTGTCAGGGGCCATTCGCCTTCACATCAGTGTGGAGATCAAAGGCGAGGAGAAGGTGGCACCGTACCACGTCCAGTACACCTGTCTGCATGAGGTGAGCCCCAGTGCCAAGAAACACAGTTGGCTCCGTCATCACCATGCCTGCCACCCCTGCTCTAAGACACTGTGCAGCTATGCACCTCAGAGCTGGTTCCTCGTGTGGTTCCCTCTGCCTGAGAAACTCCTATGTATGCATCAAGGCCCATCCAGGGATCCCCACCAGGCCTCCTGGCCAGCTCTCATGGCTGTACTCCTAGCAGGCCCCGGTGCTGAGCTCTCCTGCTCCTGCCTGGGCTTCTGGAGAGCACTCTGTCCCCAGGTGGGGCTGCTTCATAAATGGAACAAAGAACGAGATCAGTGGATTCGGAGCGAGTGGGCGTGGCTGAGGGTGGGGTAGATTTGGGAGTAGCTGGATACCTGGAAAAGTAGGGGATGGTGGATGGGGAGACAGATTGGTAGGTGCATGGATGGACAGATGGAAATAGAGGGAATGGATAAGATTTGTGGGATAGTCAGATAGATGGGTAGATAGATGATGGATGGGTGGGTGGGTGATGGATGAGTGGGTGGGTGATGGGTGGGTGGGTGATGAGTGGGTGGGTGATGGATGGGTGGGTGGGTGATGGGTGGGTGGGTGATGGGTGGGTGATGGATGAGTGGGTGGGTGATGGGTGGGTGGGTGATGAGTGGGTGGGTGATGGATGGGTGGGTGGGTGATGGGTGGGTGGGTGATGGGTGGGTGGGTGATGGGTGGGTGGGTGGGTGATGGGTGGGTGATGGGTGGGTGGGTGGGTGATGGATGGGTGCGTGGGTGATGGATGGGTGCGTGGGTGATGGATAGGTGGGTGGGTGATGGGTGGGTGGGTGGGTGATGAGTGGGTGGGTGATGAGTGGGTGGGTGGGTATTGGGTGGGTGGGTGATGGGTGGGTGGGTGGGTGGGTGATGGGTGGGTGATGGGTGGGTGATGGGTGGGTGGGTGGGTGATGGGTGGGTGGGTGATGGGTGGGTGATGGGTGGGTGGGTGATGGGTGGGTGGGTGATGGGTGGGTGGGTGGGTGATGAGTGGGTGGGTGATGAGTGGGTGGGTGGGTATTGGGTGGGTGGGTGATGGGTGGGTGGGTGGGTGGGTGATGGGTGGGTGATGGGTGGGTGGGTGATGGGTGGGTGATGGGTGGGTGGGTGATGGATGGGTGGGTGGGTGATGGGTGGGTGATGGGTGGGTGATGGGTGGGTGATGGGTGGGTGGGTGATGGGTGGGTGGGTGGGTGGGTGCAAATGTGAAGCCTGGGTGATGAGGACGATGGGTGACGCAGATGGACAAGTGACTGGAAGGATGGGTGAAGCGAGCGTGTCCTCCGGCCCCCTCCTCATTGCCGCTGTCTCCGGCAGAACCTGTTCCACTTTGTGACAGACGTGCAGAACAACGGCGTGGTGAAGATTCCTGACGCCAGAGGCGATGACGCCTGGAAGGTTTACTATGATGAGACAGCCCAGGAGGTCGTGGATGAATTTGCCATGCGCTATGGCGTGGAGTCCATCTACCAAGCCATGACGTGAGGGCACAGTGGGTGGGCGGGAGCCTGGGGTGACACTGGCACACCTCGGGCGGGGGGACTCACATCTGGTGGTTATCAAGATGTCGCTATTGGAAGGCGTGGGCAGGGAGCCAGTGAGTGGAGAGGTAGAGATGTGGTAGCCTAGACAAACCGGTGGAGATGGGCCGGGAGGTGGTTTCTGTTTCACTCGGTGCTGAAACAGAAGGATCAGGAACTCAGGGTCATCCTTGGCTATGTACTGAGTTTGAAGCCAGCCTGGGCTCTATGATGCCCTGTCTCAAAAAATAAGTTCAAAGACATGGAAGAAAGGACACAGATATAATTACATGGACTCTCAAGGACAGAGCCAGGGCCAGGGGAAGCTGTGGGAAGAGGGGCCGACTCCCAGATGTTGTCTTGGAGTTCTGGGGACCCCACAGTCTTGGTCCCCAGACCCAGTACCTCCTGCTCCCACCCACCAGCCACTTTGCCTGCCTCTCCTCCAAGTACATGTGCCCTGGGGTCCCTGCTGTCATGAGCACCCTGCTTGCCAACATCAACGCCTACTACGCCCACACCACCGCCTCCACCAACGTGTCTGCCTCTGACCGCTTCGCCGCCTCCAACTTCGGGGTCAGTCTCAGGGGTCAGGGCTGGACACACTTCCTGTGATTAGTAATCCTGTGTGCCTCTGCCCCAGCGCCTAC